>JAAGKR010002343.1:0-96614 GCA_011419295.1 Clarias macrocephalus
CCCCCCCACAAAGCCTCCACATTCCTCGAATGCTCACTCAGCTATGCCATGTCTAATTAAGAGAAATTACACAGTGCATGAGGGATGCGGAGGAGTGCAGCAGGCGCCGGCGCCCAATCTCTACGTCTTACGGAGGAGCTGACGGTAGCAGAGGGAGGGAGGGAGGGAGGGAAGGAGGGGGAGGAAAAGAAAAAAAAATGAATTGCTTGCATCTCAAACCTGATGATTAATTAGCGCTGGTTATTGTTGCTGTTTCTTTTTAAAGTAATTGGAAGACTGGTGGTGAGCTGGTAGTAAAAAAAATTTTTTTTAAAAAGATCCAAGGACAGAAATAAAAAAGCAGGAAAACAAGCTGTGAAAAACAAGAACTTACAGAATAAAAAAACTAAAAAAAAAACTTGTGCTAATGTGCTATAGAGGAACACTTTTTCAAAATTATTATTAGTAAATAAATGCACTTCCATGAAGTTTACCTCGAAATGTACAAAAGGTGACAACAAAAGTCACATTATATCCAACAAACAAGTCCAACTGAGTAGCATAATTTTGCTTGGAATTTTATAGATATTTTTTTTATACATTTAAAAAGGGGTCAGGAATTCATCCTCACCCACGGACCCGATTCTTTTCAGGTTCATTAATTATTATTCGGAATAACAAATGAATAAAGAGCGCGAGCGAGTTTTCCCGGACGCTGGCATCAAGTGGGTACGCAGACAGACAGACGGCCGATTGTTAGCCGTGACGAGCGCGTATTGTCGCATGACATCAGCCGAACGAAACGACGCGGGCACGTCTCCCCGACACAGCGATCTTTATCTCTGTGACGCTTTTGTGTGGCAGAGGGCAGAAAGTGGGACGCGTGCCCACGCCCGTCTGCACCGCGCACCCGAACGCGACGACGCCGTCTCCTGCATAGATACGCCCACGGCTGCACTTTTATTTGTCAAAACAATAATGTTTCCTGTCTGAGGTGCGCTCAGTGGGATCTGCTTCCGCCCCCCCCTGTTTCATCACGAATGGTTCGATCCGGCTGATCCAGGCGCGCAATTTCGACCGTACCATCTCGGCGACGTAGGGAAAACGGGATATTGAGGGATGAGTTCAAGGTGCGATGGTGTACAGACACACCACTGACACCACAAAAGACGGCTTTTTTTTATCTCGCAGTGCGTCGGATATGAAACCACACTGCAGCGTGGGTTGTGTGTGTGTGTTTTTTTTTTTTGTTTAAGGTGAAACCAAAATTATGTGTAAAAAGCGAGATCTGTACTCAAATCGCTCGCATTTTTTTGCACAACGTTTCAGTAGGATAATTTCAAAAGAAACAAAAAACAGCAAGCATAGTTCATGATTTTATGCACCGTCACGTGATGGGCTGATTGCATGAATAAGTCTAAATCCAATAATTATCAACATTTTAGGAGATTCCTCTGTAACAGGCTTGTAATTATGGACGGGTCCGGACAAGGAACGTTTCATGAAGGCAGGCCGTCTAGAAAACTGGAGCATTTTAGCTGACATAGAAAAAAAATATTTTGGATTTTAAGAAAAAATCATGCACTTTAATGTGATGTAGTCTATTTCGTGTAAAGTATATAAAGTATACAGTGATCATGTATTAGATCTGATGTTCCTCCTTTAGTGCAGCGAGTGCTCTCGGCTGATTCTCACAGACTCGGGACTTCAGTTGAGTCCAAAGATAAAAATCAAAGTGGTTCCATGTTCTATTTTTAATTTGAATTCTTAGTTGCTATTTAGGTACTGATACATATACGCGATTGAAAAATGTGGGTGGAGCCCAGCCCTTCTTTTACATTTCAAACAATGCGCTAGTCCCAAGTGGGCACCAAAGCTTCCAATCACAGCTAGACTTCGTCCATGTGGTGATACGATTTTAGCTCATCGCACTTTTCAATTCAATTTGATTCAACAGCGCTAATGTTTACTGCCTGATTCGTCTCAAGCACCTACGTATGTTTCTTACAGGTTTTCAAATTACTCGACTATCCAATAACCACTAATTGTTTAACAGTCCTTTCTCTTTTTTTCCCCTGACAATCTTCTCCTCCACACTCCAGTCCAGCAGGTGGCAGTATTGCACCAACTGCCTATAAATTCAATAGAAGATTTTGAAAGCAAATGTAAAAAAAAAAGCTTGTTTATCAACAAAAGATGAAATTTGACAAGGTTTTGACAAGTTTTGAGCATTTAACATTTACAAAGCAACGTTACAAAGATAATTTAAATAAGTATGAATAAATAAACAGAGGTTAACTTGGATAATAAGGGTAGGCATCACTATGGACGACATGATACAATATTATTGTGATAACTAGAAGCCAATTCGATTAGCTTTTGTTACAATTCAAAACAAACTTAGCCAATAATTTGACGAGACCTTGCGTTGCCTGATAATGTGTGAATAGTTTATAATAGAGTGTGCCTCCTGTAGGATTATAGAGGAATTGCAACATTTAACTACTTCAAATGCAAACTTGATTATAAATGAAACAATAATAATAATATATATATAATAAAAATAATAAATAATCGATTTTGGAGTGAGCATGCCAATATGTGAATTGGCGCAGAAAAGAATCACGATAACTAACTGAATCGATCCCCCCCCCTCTCTATTGGGTAGTTTTAAGACTAATAAACATTCATCCCTCGTCTTACACACCTCTAGGAGTAATTGCTGGTTAAATAAACAGCTTCACACACACAGACACACACACCAAGCCAAACAACCTGACACACTTTTGACTGACCGTCTATGTCCACCTCTTCTCCTCTTTTCTGTCTTCCCCTCTATAACACATCCATATCTAACACGAGAGCTGTCAAGGTTCAGAGAACAAGGCTCTGGCAAAGTGCGGATTAAAGCCAGCCTTTAGCGCAGAAGCTTTGGATCGATCCGCTTTTCTTCCAGGTGAGAGATTTTTATTTTATTTCTTTTTTTTTTTTTTTTATGTTTTCTGGTTTCATCTACGGATGATTCCCTGACAGGCCTTTCTTCGACTAAGCAGCAGGAGCGACCCATTTTTATTTTTATTTTCTTTATAAAATTTGCTGTAACGGCTCTGGCTCGGTGCAAGGTGACCCCGACATATCCGGCAGCGTTCGTTCAGAGGTTCTGCTTTAACCTGAAAAGTCAGAGCTGCTTACAGCGGGATGCGTCTGGCGCCCGGGAACGGAGACGGAGTGTTCTTGGTTTTAGTAGACGACTTCCTGAATCGCAGGGAAGGTCAGGAGACACTTTTAATACGATGGCTTTTCCCACGAGTCCCTATATATTTTTAATGCTCATTAAAATTAAGGAGCCGAGAGAACAGACCTGGAGGAAATCTACGCTGTGTTTTTCGATCACTGATCGAGATCATAATTGTCTAGACGACCTAGAGATCACGGCGTCTGGGGGTAGAATCGGTCTTTGACATACTTAAAAACAGTTCTAAACAAACAATATAGGTTTCCCATGAACAGCAGGTGATGTAGCAGGTGTTAACTGTTTTCCGATTCACTTCTAAAATTCCATCAACCTCGTATACACCGAGCAGAAAAGCGAGGATTGAGATTTCATAAATGATCAATACCTCCAGAAATGTTTCATCTACAATAAGCTATAGACATCGTATATGTATTATTTCCCTTTCCAAAAAAAATAATTATAATAAAAATAAAAAAAAAAGGCCAGGCCTGAGAAGAATCGCGACTCTCATCTCAGAATTAATGTCTACACCCTTACAGGAATACAACCAGGGCCTCTGAAAGAAGATTAGGAGGCGAATGCGGCAATACCAGCCTTTTAAAATGGTGAAAAAAAAGAAAAGAAAGAAAAAAAAATGGATGCAGGGTGCACCAGACAGCGGGCTTCTGGGATTAATGGCATCCAGATGTTGTATAGGAGGGGAACAAGAAAAAAAAAAAAGCGTGGGATTGTTGGTGGCGGATCAGGCAAAGTGGTCAACTTTATGAAGAAAGCAGCGTAAACAATAAAGCCAAATCGGGTGCTTATGCAAAAGCAATACGACTTTCTCAAAGCAGATGCCTTGTCTTTTTGTTTTTTTTTTTTCTTCTTTTTAAATATTCCCATCGCATGCCTGGGACGGACTTTTCATCTGGCTAATGTGTGCTAGCAGGCATTTGTGAGAACTTTTTTTTTTTTTTTTTTTAAAGAATAAATAAGGAATAAACAATTAGCTTCTCCGCATGAGCGTGGGAAAGCCCATGAGCAAAATATATGGTTTTGAAAAAAAAAAAATTATAAATAAATGAGTGAACTGAAAACGAGGAGGAAAAAGATCTATTTTGAAAGACAAGTGTAGAAAGTGTGTGGGCTTGAGGTGCCATCGCGGAAGCTCTTAAAGCATCATGGGACAATGGCAGACACAGAGGGATGAGCTTGGCGATGCTGCCGCTCCAGTTATCTGGGACAGTGAGGCGGTGGGAAATGCCTGCGAGGGCTTAAAACGCCGCACCAGCAATAAAGCCTGGTATGAACTAGCGTCCATTAATAACAGCGCTCGGCTGGAGACGACTAATAAAACGGTTCGGAGCGGTACGCGCCGAGGTGGCTGCGCGATTCTTTATTTATTTATTTTTTTTTTTAACCGAGGATATGCAAAGCTCTCGCTGCAGGAACACCGCTTTTCCTTCCTTATGCATTAAAGTCTGACGCTCTCGGATTTTGTAATAAAATGCACCCTACAGTTTACGGGGATTCGTATTATAGTCACTCAACATACTTACATGGGGGGAAAAAAAACAAACTCCTTAACAATGAAAAAACAATTAAATGTTCTGACAGAATCTTGATGGAAGGAGTCTCCAGTGCAAATGCTTTGTCAAAATGAGCAGGTTTTCCACTACAGGTTCATGACCAGTCGGTTTTAATGGTTTATTAGCTAGAGTTTTAACTTATTATTAGATCGTTAATTGTCTAATTTCATCAGAGTGAGAAAAATGAGGACACAGTGATGAAGAAATGACAGTAGAGCTAAATATGTAAAAGTATGACGAATCATTCTTAAATGAACAAAAAGTTGGCAAATTGCTGACAAGCAAGAAAGCACAATCGGTTATGTGGTGTTAAGTAATCAACTCTGTTAGTATTGGTTCCTTAAGCATCACAAATTCCAATGGGTTTATTCCTTATTTAAAATGGATGAATATTAAACTTTATATTTCTCCGTAATTTTAAATGCTATTGAAGAGTTTTTCTTGTCAAAGTATCAAGCTGAGACATTAAGATAAAAAGGATAAAAAATGTATTGAGCTAGAATGTTTTTGCAGAATGTTTCTCCGTAGCTCAAGGACCTAGTAACTTATACACCACAAGGGGGAGCATGTGCAGTTCAGGCATCGGATACTGTATTTTTAGCGGCGTCATTTTTGAAAAAGGCGAAGAGCCGAGCTGTATTCGAGTTGTTGTTTTTTTTTGTCGTTGTTTTAAAAATATGCTTTAAACGTAAAGTAACTCTGCGCTTAAGTATTTGTATTTTTTTTTATTAACTTGTTTTCATGACAATTATTTGTTGTTAGACTGGTTAAATACGCTTGAGAAAGAGAAAAAAAAAAAACATTCAATAGCTACGTGCCGCAGTTTTACATCGCAATCGCAAAATGATCAGGATGTGATTTTTTTTTGTTGTTGTTGGATCAAATCATGCAGCCCTGGAATTCTCCGTGTTTCTCCCTGTTTGTCAGTGTCTGTTCATTTTAGTTACCATAAACATCACGTCCCATACATCAATTCTACAAACAAGTACATTATTCAGCGTGATATTTTTGGAATTTCTTACATGAAAGCGTTAACATCTGATATATTGTGAAGTATGAAAAACGCAGCGAAGCGGTTCACTCGCACGAGCGTTTAACAAAACAAAAGACGCGAGTGATTCCCCTTCACTCGAGCTCATCTTTAACAGTTATGATTCACAAGCGTTCGTCAGTCGACGCCGACTCTGATGCCTTTTGAAGTTCTTGGTTGATCTTGTACGGCGCGCCCACCCTGTGTGGGCCTCTCTGTGATGAAAGGAAAGGCTACAGAAAGTCTTTTTGTCTCGTCTTTCTGGAGCGCCTCACCTCTCGTTACGTTAATAATGCAGAAATGGCGCGGCGGGATCGGCCCTGGAGGGGTTTAAGTATTTATTACGGGCAGGATATCAGACGAGCCTCGTTAACCGGTCGCCGCTTTCCCGTCCCCCTCCGTCAGTGGCGAGTGTTTGCAAAAGAAAGCTGTGCTGTTTCTTCTTTCGGGGTAATAAATAAAAAAGCGTCGGATTTACACCACAGTTTCATGTCCTTAGTCAAGAACCTGCATCACAAAAGACCTGCAACTCCGACTTACTCCCTCCACCCCCTCCCTCCCTCCTCCTCGTCCTCCTAATCCTGCTGCAAATGAAATCACATGGTAGCATGCACGGAGTAACACGCAACGTCGCAACAACACGCCATTGTGTACGGCTTTGTTTCCACAACAAGAGAAACATCAGCGATGGCTTTTTAGTGCAGCTGGGGTGGGAAGCCCGGGTTATTGACGGAATTCCACGCAACCCCATTCACTCGAGCTGAGTCCCACTTTTTATGTAATTACACGCTGGCACTCCACTGGAGACAATGGACGATTTGTGTCGCTGAAGACGAGCAGCCATTACCCTCGGTGTAAAGGGAAGAATAAAAATGTTTGTGCCTGGAGTACCGCAGTGACTTCGGTCATTTAATAAGGGTTTATTTCAACTCTCTGGCTTAGCTGTTGTGTACCTCGGAATGTCGGTACGTGAAGCTCGGGAGCCAGCACAGAAAGACGATGTAATTTTGTAAAAAGCGTGGGTTTTGATTCTGATTTGCTTAAACGAAGGATTAAAAGTTGACTAATAACAGTACAGTATTATTAACATCATTCCAGCAAACATTCTTCACTTCATTTTACGTTTGGAACGTTTACAGCGCATTTGACCTTTAAATAAATAATAATTGAAGAAAAGGTGTAACAATAAACTCCAGGCAAAATTCTAATCAATTTGATTCACGATACCGGATACGCGATTCTCCACAAAAATTCTAATGAAAAATTCGTATAAATATTCAAAACAGTAAAATAGCCACAAATATAGATTCAATAATCATAAACAAAATCTACTTAACATTTACAGTGTCTTAAAAGTAAATTAGTATGTTTATAATTTCTCTCAAAACCTTTATTAGATAATAAAAATAATAAACATTTCTTGAATAGAGCTCCAAAAACGGCTAAAACGGCAGACTTCCGCAGTTCAAATCCACTCGAGAGCTCCTTTAAACTTGTATAATGAAGTTGTGTGAGCTATAATGTGTCGGTGGCTGTGAAACGAAACTTTCATCAGCGTAGATCGGGAAACTCTGGTGTTACTAAAACGGTGTAACTGCATTAGACGCGCAGTCGATACGATGACCGTTTATTTAATGTAAGAATTACAGCTTGTAATCATTATATCGTAATCGTGTTTTTAAAACGAGGTTCATGTCGACTGATGGGTATCGTTTATCTGAGCAAGTCAATTCCATAATTCTCTTTCAACACTACTTGCAGTACTTTTAAGCCCAAATTAAAGTATTCCCTTTCACTTGTGTCCTACTTTTTTAAAGACAAAATATACATCTCACGCTGTCTATATTTAAAATTTTCAAACCGAACCGAACCAATCTTTTCCTGAAATGCTGCCACCGCACCAAAACCAAGCTAACACAGGACCTTTCTTTCTTTTTTTTTTTTTTAAACACAAACAGCACAACATTATTGCTCTGTTTTTATTCAGGATACTTTTTCCTCCCACACAAGATTTATCTCCCTGAAATACTTGTGCTCCATTTTTTTTTCTTTTGCGTAATCAAAAATCGGCACCTTGTTTGTGCCCGAGCGCTGACGCCTGCCCCTGAGAAGGTAAGATTAAACTTAAAGGAGTGAGCCAAGGAAAACAGAACATGAGATAGGACATTTTAGTATCCTACAACGTCATTTTTCGTTATTTGTATAAACATCAAAGGACATCACTGTCAAGGTAATGGGAGTTTTAGACAGCGGAACGATAAACGCTGGGGAGGAAAGCAGAGGAAGATCAAGAGTCTCCCTCTCTCACTCTCTCTCCCGAACAATCAGCGTAGGCACAGAGCAAATGCATTCCTGAACTGCAAAACTCTGGCACTTTTACGACCTTCCTTCTCTGTTTGACTCATTTTTACATTTACACAGTGTTTTATGGACGACTATTATGGTTACCATAGCAATTCCACCAATTTTACTGTCTTCTCACAAAAGGCGTTTGGACTGCAAATTTAAACAAAAAACAAGGACACCAGACTAAACCAGTCTATAATACATTTTTCAAAGCTGGTATTTAACAGATAAAAAGATAGACAAAACAGGTTTGGGGACAACAAAACATGTAGACGCGAGCGAGTCGCTTGTGCGTGTCCAGGCACATGACGTCTTATGAACGTCCGATGACGGAAGTGCCCACATACAGCCGCTCTGTTGCCCAAAGGTCTTGACATAAAAGACATCCTACAATAGATTGATTTCCTCCAGCAAAGTCCAATTTGTCGGGGCTAACGTGTAGCGGCTTGCCGACTGGCTGCCTGAAAACAATGGAGGAACAACTCGGAGGAAGAGCTCCATGTGAGGAGCTGTGGCGGGGTGCCATCTAGACCATGGGCGCTCAGACTGGGCAAAGGGGCATGGGTCAGCGCCAGTCTACTCATTAACAAGCAGCACAACTGGCCTGTGACAGAATTACACCATGGCCTCTAGCTCACCGTTTTGCCCAGAGAATGCCCGTCTAGACGAGCGCTCTCCCACTGGTTATTACGGCCCGATGGTTGCCAACAACCGAGGCAATTGAATGATGTCATTGTGTGGCCAATGGACCCACATAAGAACGAACGGTGGGGTTCTCGCTGGTATACATATTTCCTCAGACAGCTGCTGATGAGAAAGAGTTTATAAGGTAGACTTTGGAGGTCTTGGCTGGCTCTTGGGCCCCACTGCCATGCCCTGACCCAGGTACTCAGTACTAAACTTTTCTTCTCATTATTCTCGACCACAAACCTCCACCACATTTAATGGACATACAATGCACATTTTCCCCTCATAAGAGATGACTATTTGATTTCCCCTTACTGTGACGTGTTTAAACTCTTTAACCCAGGGCTCAGGAGAAGAGTTTCTCAAACTGGGATTCAAGAACACTCATCTGATCTGTCGCACATGTATCCCGACAATGGCACCTCTATATACGGTCATGAGTCAAAAAAAAAAAAGCAAATCTGGCTTTGCTTGCTGTGAGGGAGTGATGGCGTTATTCCTTTGTTAGCCAGATCAAACAAGCTCGCAGAAGCCTATGAATAGCTTGTGTAAGTCGTAGAGGGCAGAAGGCACTTTCCGCCGAGCGTCTGGCCGCGCTGTAGGGTAGAAAGGGTAGCGGTTTGAAAACATGTTGTAGTTGGCTTTACTTGCCAAAAACAGGTAGTGGCTGAGAATTTGAAAAACTAGCCAGACATGGAGAAGATCGAAAGCTAAAGATGTGCCGAATGATTCTGTGCCGATCGCGCAAAGGAAAAGTGTTTATTTTTACCCAGAGATCGCAAGTTTGATTCCCGCGACAGCCATCTGTAACCGGAAGCCCAGTGAGCAGACTGGCTGTGCTCTCAATGGGAAGAAAATCAATCATTGGAGCCCCAGCCGATCGTGGGCATCTTCTCCTTAATCCCGCTCTCTGACGGTGTGTGTCAAGCAGTTCAGAAATGCGCGGTTGTCATGCGCTGACACACTTGCCTCAGAGAATAGACCAAAAAGTTCCAAAAAGTTGTTCCACCCCCAACATGTACAAAGATGCAGAATGTTTATTGTCGTGTCGTACGTTTTTGAGCCAAGGTCGACCGCGTGACGATAGTCACCACAAAGTACCTAATACTTTGATAAAACGCCTATCTTTATTTAACACCCACTACAAAGCTGTGCTAGGCATCATCGTGGGAGTTTTTTTTTTCCCTCCCCGTAAGACAGACAAAGCAAAAAAATAAAATAAATGGGCACCCATCCTTAATCAATGAAAAACCCATCAATCCGATGAAGCACAGCTATTTAATTCTGTTGCATCTGTATCAATTCATCAGCTAAAAGTCAAACAAAAACACAAGAGGATATGTACTACATTACTCTCAGTCACCACCAAGTACCAACACAACAAACGCAGACAAAATGTTCGGGAAAAGGGGGAAGGGTGCCGAAGGAGGAAAAGAAAAGCAAACCCTTCACCAACTCGCTCATCACACACACCTTTCTCTGAACAGCCCCCCCCTCCCCCCAACCACAAATTCGACCCCACCTCCTTTCAGGGTCACCCTTTAAAGAAGAAGAAGGGGGGAAAAGGACATCAATCTTTCCTTTCTCTCTACTGGAGCTGCTCAAGTTCATACAGATTCCCACTCGCTCACATCTGGAGCTCATTTTCTGGGGCTCCTGAAAGTTCAGGTCACTATTAATAACCACAACGAGCTGAGCTCAAGTTCAGCCAAGTGTCTGTGCTTACCTCCCTGACTGACATCGCTTAGAAAGGCATTAGAAAGCCTATAAAAGACAGTTATGATGGAGGATGTCACCAAACGTAAAAATTGGAAGCAACAGGGTTTTCAGGTCATCTTCAAAGAAAAAATTAATTATAAATGATATAAAAATAGATGGACAGGTTGAGAAGGGAGGGTGAAGGGGGTACTCGATTCAGTTATGTTTCGGGATTCTTTAGTGAGGCGATACACTGACCCCGAAATCTATATATTTTTAAAATTATTATTATTAAACGCTGCAGTTCTTCTTAAATGGCGGCCCAGTGGTTTATTGGTGAGCACGGTCGCCCTGCACCTCCAGTGTTAAGGGATTGATTCCTGCCTCAGGTCTGTGTGCATGGAGTCTGCATGTTCTCCCAGTGCTTAGTGGGTTTCCTCCCACAGTTCAAAGACATGACTATTAAGTTCTCAAATTACCCGTAGTGTGCGAGTACGTGTGTGTCTGCCCTGTGATGGATTGGCACCCCAAGTATACCCCCATGTCGTGCCCCCAAGTCTCCTGGGACAGGCTCCAGGCCCCCAACAACCCTGTATACAGGATAAAGCAGTATAGATGATGAGCAAGTTCCTCTATAATCGTATCGGGAGGCCCGTAGCGATTCCAGGCCCTATTGACAAGTGGCCTTAAGAGGGAAAACAGGGCAATAAACCTACTTTATATCAAGCCTTAGGTTCCCAAATTTGATTCGGGTATGCATCACAAATCTTTTGTGTGGCGAATCATGCATCACCATGTTAAACTGTAATTTAAAAATGGTTGCATTTAAGGGGGTAAAATGTTCCCATTCCTTTATAATCCTACAGATGGAACACTTTAAACAAGTCACACATGGGCAGACTGTGTGTTAGGAGCAAATTATTTGTTATATATAAAATCGAATTGGGATCTATATAAAATTGTGATCCTAAACAAATCGCAAAACAAATTGAATCAGCACCTGGGTATCGTGATAATATCGTATCGGGTTGTCCCTGGTGATTCCCGTCCCTCCTGTTCACAAGTAGGGACGGTTGGAAAAAGGAATTGGTTTCACACGCAAAACAAAACAAACAAACAAAAAAAGGTCTTCCTTTCTGATTGGTATCGGTCATGTCGCGTGGAAGAGCAGGCTGTAAGGGAACGGACCGAATTGGTGGGGAACAAAAAAATTAATAAAATAAAAAATGCCAGAACTGGAAATCAGTGGAAATCAAGTAACGGGATGAAATTTGCCCAAAATAGTTGCATTATTGATTACAGACAAACACTAGCCTGATATTTGATAAAGCACTTTTGTGACAGCTAGTAAGTAAGCTACTCAGGATTTCAGTATCAGCATAAGAGGAAAAATTGCACTGGGCCATCTCGAACAGGATTTACGGAAATATACCAGAAAAACACATGATGCATAAACAAAAAAAGAAATAAGGGCTTATAAAGAAAGGCGTGCAAAGGAGATGCAATAAAGCGTGAAGGAAACATTTTATATGCATTTATATACAATAGGGTTGTATTTTGTATTTAATTTTTTTATTGTTGACTTTGTGTTTGCCTAAGGGTTGTGTGTGTGCCCTTTTAATAAATATTAGACGATCATAAAGAGAAGTGATCTGATCACTAGCAAGACCAGGAGACTGCATCATACACTGGATATTATCATCTTTTAAACCCGCAAACACCAGCAGGGTTTACGGAAATGTGCTTAGAGCATGGGAAAACTAAAACAGTGCTTTAAATAAATAACAACACCAAAAAGGTAGGCTATAAGCCCCCTGCTAGTCCAAGCACCCGTCTGAGTCTGCTCTGCACGGTTAATATGATGAACGGATAATTAAGTCGGATAGTTTCGGGTGCGTGTTGCCGTGATTAATACGAGCTGTCAGTCGGCGGACTATCAGTCATTTAAAAGCCAAGCGAGTTTTGTTTAATGAGAGCAGAAATTTGAATGAATTTTAACTAGGAATTTCAGAAGAAAGGAACATCTGGACGTGTTTGCGTTTTTACTAGTTGAGCATTAGCCACACATCAATACAGATCAGGAACGTCGGTCAGTGACAGACGGCTGCTGCGGCTCGTGTCTGGTGGACAAACAAATAAGTGTGTGGCCAAAGACAGCATTAAAATGTGTTTTGAGTCAGGAGGGAGGAACTCGACACCCAGAAGTCGACACTACGCGAAAAGATCAGACACTATGCAAATCTACTTCCGATACTCCCTGAAAAGATCCAACACCAAACACGACCCCTTCCTCCTGCCTCGTGAGGTCTGCTTATGCCGTCTCCGCTTTAAATACAACGTCAGCAGGTTTGCTGTCCCTCTACAGTACGTCTCGAGCAGTTTCAGGGATCGCACACTGGCAAAGCGACAGCAGGTGCATTCGATATGATATGATAAGAAAAAAGTTCTCTGTTCGCACTGTGTATCGGGGACTTGATATTAGCAAGAGTCCCCACAAAATAGTCACCAGGGGCAATTTGGCCACTTTTTATTCAATTAAATTGCTCTAAAGTTCTAACAGTCTGGTTTGTCTAAAGTCAAAAGTTTGGACACACCTTCTAACGCCATGGTCGCTCTTGATTTTTACTTCTTTCTACACTTAAAAACAATACTAAAAGGCGTGCAAAATATGAAACGTATCTGATGAACAGTTGATATTGAGAAGTATCTGCTACTTCTGCTCTGTAAATCCTTCATAACGGCTCTAATCTGAGGTGCTGGTTGTTAATTGGTGATTTCTGAGCCTGGTAACTCCAAATTATAAGTTTTGGTCTTGCTTTCCTGGGATGGTGTTCATGAGAGCCAGTTTCATCGTGGTGCTTGGTGGCTTTTGCAAATTTATGACAATACTGTTCTTGCAAGAACTGTTCCAGAACATGTCGTAAAATAACAACTGGGTGTTCATGTTGTTGTTAGAATGTAGAAAATGAATCCAAACTTCATTCCAAACGTTTGACTGGTACTGTATATTTCTTACAGGTTTTAACATATAAAAAAAGAAATAAAACTACAAAATGTGTCTAAAAAGCAGGACAATGCTGTATAACTTGTGTTGTTGATTGTTTAATTTTACGTCACATACAAATTACGTCATGATAATCTTCCGTTTCACACTCCAATCCGATAGGTGGCAGTATTGCACTAACCGGTCCATATATTCAAAAGAAGAAGAAACAGCATTACTTTCGCAAAAAAAGAACGAATTTTGCGTCTACTTCCTTTAAAATGGTGGCGTGTAGTTGTGTATAGTTTGCAAACGCTACAGTATATTTTAAGCAATTTATAATTTTTTGACAAACTCACCCACTGATATATGCAATATTTTTTTTAATCCGTTTAGTATTTGGAAATTCCATGCAAACTTATTTTTTTCTTTTCTTTCTGTTTTTACTCCTGTACAAATATAACCATTAAAACTGTCCTACAACGTTCTCATTCGTAATTAAGAGCTTTATTTCTCTAGACGCATCGCGTATCGTAGAAACGTCTTCAAATATTGCGATATGATATTCTTGTCTTGACCCCCAGCTCCAAGTAGTACTTGCGCATCCGTGCCAAGTTCATAGACTATATTTAGGCAATAATTACTTCAGGGTGGATACTGCGGGTTGGGTGTGGGGTGGGAGGAGGGAGGTGGGTTTTGGGAACCTTAAGATAATAAAAAATTATTTTTGAACTTGTTTAATGAATACACCAGCCGAAATCTTTTTTTTTTTTTTTTTTTTGTGAACTAAGACGAAAAGAGCTGCCACAGGAATGCAGACGAAAGAAGGACCTGACTAGGCTGTGTGTGTGTGACCGCACGCACCGCACTCTGTACCATTAGTAAAAGTAGTTCAGTGACAGAAGCAAATGATGAAAAGCGAGACAGAGGCAGAGAGAGAGAGAGAGAGAGAGAGAGTGAGCTTAGGGATCAAAACGGCCTTGAGAAAGTGTTGGCGCGAGCACGAGAGCTCCTGAATAACGCAGTTCTCCGGGCTTGGTGGCGGCGAGGCCGTCGTCTGTGAAGAGCTGGCAGTCATTAACCTTGATGATTTCACAGAGAGGAGAATGAGCGCGCTCAGAAAGCGAAGGTTAAACGGCAAAAGGAACGAAATCAGAGTCTTTGTGCGCGTCTTGTGGAGAGATATGCTGTTCATTCAGCGAGGCCGTGAATGGAGCTCTGTTCGGCTACAAAGATGAGGAGGCTGGGTGTTGTGTCAGAGAGACTCTTTCACTGAACCGGCACTCACACTCTCACTCACACACACACTCGAACACATGGAGAAGAGGGCTGAGAGGCCAGGCTGAGAGGCCAGGTAAAATGGTGCTTTGCATAGACTGATCTCATTCTCATGCAAACCGGTGTGGTTTTATGACTACTAGATCTCGTTGGTGGTTTTTATTATTTTTTTCTTTTCTTCCTCTTCCACCCCCCCTCCCCCTCCGCCTCCCCCCTTCACCCCCCCCCCCCGCCCCTCCTCATGTGGGCAGGTTTTTATCTTTCGAGAGTGAGCTCTCGAAAGCGGTTCACCTCTTAATGCTCCCGTGCTTTACGTAAACATTTCAAGTAACTGTTCTTCCATGCAAAGTAGCTGATAAAGGAGGATTGTGTTCCAAGGCTGGAAATCAAACAGAAATCAAATGACCTTGTGTGCTTCGCAGAAAGAAAAGGGGGAAAAAAACCTTTATGGACGATAAACTCGTAGAGGAAAAAAAAAAGGGCACAATGCACAAAAGGACTCGGTGTGAAAAAAAAAAAAGAATTGAGGGCGTGTCCGTGTGTGTGTGTGGGGGGGGGGGCTATTTTAAGCGTTTGGGATGGCAAGCGCTTTGTGTTGCTCTTGCTGGCGTGGCAGGAGGAACACAGGGACCTGGCACAAGTCAGGTGACCAACCACCAAAACACATACGCAGAGAACTCTTTAGTGTTTAAGAGATAGCAACTGGAACTAAGAATCTGCACACTGGGATTCCTGATTTAACGGTCGAGAGAAGCTTCGGCACATCAGAGCTCCGAGGTTCCCGGGATGATGCTTAACTTAGTGTTAAATGTCTGTCTGGACATATTTTGACCAAAAGAATTATGATTCGCTATGATTTATTATTCGATATTCATATCTTAATTTGCATTATTATTATTTTGTTATCAGTGAATTTCTTTAATTTTTTGAAAAATTAAATAGAAGTGAATTACATTATGCTTTTAATATTGCTGTTAATAACAAAACTTATCTTGTTTTTTTATATATATATACATTTTTATTATAGAAAAAATTATCACCAATAAAACTGAAAAAGGAAAAAAACAACTAGAACTAGAAATTATAATAATAATTATTATTGTTATTAATTATTATAATTATAATAATTATATAATTATTATTAATTATTGCCATTATTTCAACTGTATTATATTTTATAATATATATTTATAGATTTCTTTATACTTCTAATTTGAAAAATTTTAATTAGAAGTAAATTTTTATTTTTGCTATTGTTAATCAAATGTCATCCTTACAATTTATTTTTCTTATACAAAAAAAATCTTTATTAAACATTTAAAAATATTACTAATTGTTTTTATTTATTTATTTATTTTATTCTCATGTTTGTATAATTTTCTTTTAAATATCTTTTTATTAACAGTATATTTGTTTAACTACCAAAAAATGTAGTTTATCACAGTAATCCCTCACGAGGCTCAGCTCCATGTGTGTGGTAGGTTTCCTCTGCCGTCTCTGGTTTCCTCCCACATAACAAAAACATGCTGATTGTCGACTGGCTGCACTGAACTTCCCTGAGATGCGAGTGTGAACGTGATGGATGTTAAATTTGTATTTCATCCTCACGGACAGAACCCAGCGCCACCCTGCCCAGGATAAATCACCCGGAGTGTTATTACAAGAGAACGGTCTCGCGTATAATGATCCAGCTGTCGATTGTGAACCGTTCAGGAACTGACTGGAAGGTTGCGAGTTCAAATCCCAAAGAAGCACAAAACTCCCGCTTTACCATCCTGACCAATCCATTTCTCTACCCGTGTTGACGTCTTGCAGCGTTTCCCAGACAGCGGCGAACACCGGCGGGCTGCGACGCTCTAATTAAACATGACGTGCGAGTGAAAGCCACCCAATAAAGCAGGCTTCCGCCCCCTAAAACATTTAACGCCCCCACAGACTCGCCTTTTAAAACACAAATCAATAAGAGCACACTGCGCACTCTTATTCCCCACACTGAATTAAGAATGAGGCCTGGAAAGAAGCTGAGAGAGGGGAAAAATATATATATAAAAAAAAATCACTAGACAGTCTTGGCCTCATTCACTCAGAAATGAAAAGTGGACATTTAGGTAGGGAGCACTAATGCTTTTTATTTTTTAATTTCTCCGAGCGAGGCGAAGGAAAGAGAGAGAATCCCTCATCTTGTCTTCCGGGCGTCCGCGGGCATTAATAAAGCCCGGCTTCGAACTGATAAGACCAGGGACGTCTTCTCGGCTACGGAAACGCCTAGGAGGCTGCGAGGGCATGCGGCACGTGGTTTTTCGGAGAGAGTCGCAGAAGAGGGGTGGGGAGGAAGTCGGGACTGGGTTTAACAGGAAACATCGAAACAGATGCAGATCTATGTTATCCATGCGCTCGGTTTCAGTACCCTCTTCACCTTGAGCTCAGCATTTCCTTTTCGGTAAAAATCTCAATTCCATCTTAAATTTTAAACGCCTCGAGGAGGGGCAGGTCATCCGTTTATTAACCCAGGTAGAACGAAAAATTTAAAGGTTTTGTTGGGCCTGGAAACTATTATTTTAAAAAAAAATTATGTAATAGTGGTAGCGAATGAGATGGATGTTAAATGACAAGACACAGCGATGTAGTTCGCTGTTAAAGGACACAAATAAAAAAAAACATTCTGTACATTTATTACGCATGTATTTTAGTGCGCTTTCACACTAAGTACAACTGATTTGTACCGTGCCCAGGAACGATTGCGTTCACATTATTATTATTATTATTATTATTCTCCGTACTCGGGTACACTTGCGCACTCTCCGATACAGCAGGTGACAGTATGCACCTAGTTGGTTTGCGAGCCAAACACAACGAGAAGAAGAGAACGAGCTGGCGTGTACTGCATGCGGAAATTTCCGAGGAGCCCGACGGCACCGATTGTGTTGCATTCTAAACCTCGGTTCAAGATATGAACGGCTTCCACGTCTTATTCGATATGTACTCGAGACCAGAACGATTGTGTTCCCACTGATCAGAATGAACCAGGCTTGTGTGCAGTCCAAAAACGTTCTCTACAGATAGACTTTAAGTTAACATGTTAAAGAAACAGCAACATACCGGACCTTTAAAGCAAAAGAAATAAGCATAAGAACCTTTTTTCGGCTTCAATCTGCGGCTAAAATACAATTTTGTTCTGCGCCGTTTATGTTCCTCTATAATGTGAGGCACTACTAAATAATCCAACTAGCGAAAATCGCTCAACCGTCCAAGAGGCGTCGGTTCACCGTGACGTGTGTTTACATATAATCATAGATAAACACCAGGTGAAAATGCTCGTTCTGCAAAAGTACAGGTTCCTCCTCTAGGATCTCGGCGTCATCAAAGGGTTCAGTCTCACATTGTTCTAAAAAGCGTTTAGGTACTCTTTTTTAAAGGGCGTATAAACTTTTGTTCGAGTAATAAAACTCGGGTTCCAGCTTGCTGGATCCACGTTACACATCGCATGTTATCTTATTCAGGCGGTCGGACCCGGAGGAGAGCCAGCGCCGTAACTCACAACGTGAACTATTACCAGACATCGGGATCATAATTCATTACCTGAGCAGCAGCGCTGCAGGCTCGAGGCCTGACAAGACCGAGGTCCTGACTTAATTTAGACCTATGTGCTTTGAGAGGGAACGGAAAAGCAGAAGGAGAAAGAGGGAAAGCGGGAGGTGGTGGGGGGGGGGGGGTTTCTATTGGAACAGTTTTCCACTTGTAGCTCCAAATGTATTTTCAAGCGTTTTCTCCGTTCAACCACTTCCAGATGTTGCAACAGCTGCACAGAAGCAGGAAAAGAACACATCGCTGCTGCGTGTCGTTTGCTATTCTCTTCAACGGAACGCACCCGACAAGGCCGCAAAAATGTCGGCCAGCGCCGGATCGGCTCTGACTTTGATTTCTTTACGAGAGAGCCAGCTCCGAATTAACGCCTCGGCTCCGCCAAAACAAACTCGCCGCCGACGGCAAAACAACAAACCGTAGCGTTTCGCCCAGGATAGAAAGAAAAGCTGGTTTTAATGAAACCGAAAAGGCGTAGAGAAAAGGAAAAAAAAAAAAAAACCCGACCCTGTCACCTGTAACAGCTGACTTGACTTACGCACCTATTAGAAAAGGAAATGTAGTGAAGAGAGCGGAGAAAGGGGAGAGCGTCGGAAAATTGACCTCTGTCCGCTTCCAAGTGCTCGAGTAAGTGTTTTCACAAACCTTGCTGGCTGTAGCGCGAGGCTTTGTGATCGGGCCAGCGCTGTTCACCAGTGGGTCACCCACTCGGGGAAGGCCGTAAAACAAAGAGGAGCGGTGAAATAAAGAAACGGAAAGAAAGGAGGGGAAGGGGGGGGGGAGGGGTGGTGAGGTGTCAAAACTGTACACCTGAGGGTTTACGGTGCGGCATCTTCGCAGTTCTGGGAAACTGTTGAAAGCTCTTCCAAGCGCTGAACATTTCTTCCCTAGCTTTTTAATATCATTTATTCCAAATCATGTGCAATGTACGGAAATGTGTACACCCTAGAGTTATGCGGAGGACACTAGGTCGATTCCTGGAGCCAAGTGTAGCCAGCGATCCCTCACAAGCGGAAGGGGCGGATAGCACTTTCCTCAGTGCGTGTTCACGCCGTTCCCAGATGTTGCGTGAGCAGTAAGGAAGAGGATCCCCCGGACCACCCGATACGATTTTATTGCGATACGATTTTTTTAATATGCAGACTTGCTTACAATTATAAACAAACTTTGCAAAGTTTAAACTTCGCCCCCTGTAGGATAGTCGAATGGGAACATTTTACAAATCTCAAATACGAACTAATTAAAAATACACTGATTTTTAACATCAACTCATGCTGACTCCAAAATTGATTCTTAAATATTTATCAAAATCGAAGGGAAGCGCGTGATCGTCTTTGCCCTCTCTGGTTGGTAGCTGCCAACTTGATGTGAGAGTCGCCTTATAGAGAGAGAGAGACGAGTTTGAACTGGCTACGACTTAATCAGGGGAAAAAATTTAGCGGAAAAAAAACAAACAAAAAAAACCCTTAAACAATTTTAGTATACACGTTATGATTTGTGCCTAGCTACATCAGTGCTATTTGCGCTAATTAAAAACAAACACAACACCAATATACAGCTTAGCTAGCATGATCGACAATCAGAGTGTACTGAATATTTGAAACTTTATGGTATTTTTCCACAGATGTAAATAAAACTTGGTGGAAAAAAAAAACCATGAACGGCAAAATAATTCACAGTTAACGCAAGCGATGAACGGTACAATAGTTCAGGCTAGTTGGGCTAATTAAAATACACACAAAAACGAAAGATATTTCCAGAATGAGGAATCCGAGGAAAAAAAAAAAATGATTTCACCTACAATGCGAGGATGTATTTCATAACCTGAGACGAAAAATAAATAAATAAATAAATAAATAAATAAATAAACAAACTAGCACACTAGCTCGATATACGTTACATAGCTACAAACAATTATTGAGTCATTTAAAGGAATATACGAGAATCCTGCCTTGGACTAGATTTGTAAGCTTGAATAAACATCTGCATAAAACCTATAAAAGTAAACATCTGTATAAAGTATACAAAAAAAAATGTATATATATATATATATATATATATATATATATATATATATATATATATATATATATATATATATGTAAAAACTGTGCCATATGACATTTAATGGCATTTGGCAGACACCTTTATCCAGTCCAACTTACATCGTTATCTCATTATACGTCTGAGCAACTGAGGATTAAGGGCTCAAGGACCCAACGGAGGCAACTTGGGGTGCTGGAGGTTTTTGAACCTGGGACATTCCAGCGCCTTTCGCACAGAGCCAACCTTACACTATACCTTGTTAACCTGTCCACATCGAAGACCTTCACGGCTAAAAAATCTTAGAGAAAACAAAACAAACAAACAAAAAAAAAGCAACGGCCCCAGACAAACGTCAGGACAGGTTTCTGCACTCGAGACTATTCTATATTTAGTTAAAAAGTCTTGAGACGAGGCAGCCGGTTTATTCATCCACTTGATGACTCCCTCCCATGCATTTAGAACCAGATGACTCAGCCTCAGGTGTTTGGACGCCACAGTGAGAAGTACAGGACAGAAAGGAGGAGAGGAGAAGAGAAAATGGAGGTGGGGGGGGGGAAGAAAGAAAAAAAAAAACAGAAGGAGGAGGAAATACGGCACATGAGGCCAACACGCTCCAAATGTCTGCCGTCGCTGCGGGGACGGATGCACTCAGCGGATCCAGTGAGTCAATGGAACGTCTATGCATCACTCGGAGGAGGCTCGGGGGATGCATCAAGCTAAATAAAACTGACAATAAATAGACCTGAAGTGGATATTAAGCGTGCGGACGATTTTTCAGATATGCGCTCGGTTTTTCGTTTCTCGAGAATCCGAGTGCACTCGTATGGAGGTGGTTGCAGGTGATGGTGGAGTTTTCACGCACGTGGACCGCATGATATCGGATCGCATGTTGTGCAAGTACAAATAAACGAGCATGGTATCGAAACACAATCGTGTCACGCACTTTGTCCGTGTCTTTGCTTTTAAAACCTAGACGAGAAACACACACAAGCTCCAGATTAAATATGTATACAAAAACAAGGGATATATATGTATACATAGCGTGTGAGAGAGAGAGAGAGAGACGTGACCAAACTGCCAAGGGAACACAAGTCCCTTTTTGAGCTCTACGTAGCGCTCGGCTAGAGTGCGAGACGCATGACGCAACCCCGTCAGAACCGCTCGCCGTGTAGCAACAGAGAGACAAAAATATCATCAGCCTGCTAAAACTCAAGCTCATAAATATAACCCCCCCCCCTAACCCAAATAACCCCCACTTCACCCCACACCACACCACCTCACCCCCCTCCCTCTATGCCTCCCTCCCCCGACCCTCCTGGGGATGACCGCAAAGACTGGCCAAGGTGCAGTCTGAAAACCTGAGATAGCCTATCTGTCCCGAGTCGGACAAATACATTTTCGCTGATATGATACAACGCTACGGTTCCGTTGTAACAAAGTCGTGATTTGTTTTGTTTATCCGGGAAATGCGCGGCCTTAAACTTATCGCGGGAAACCTGAGCTCGAGAGTTCTCGCCGCGTCCTTGATCGTTCTGAACTCCTGCGATGGACTCGAGGTTTTGCTCGAGTTTCTGCACCGGTTTTTTTTTTTTTTTTTTATAAAAAGCTGTCAAAGACAAGCTGAGACAGGAAGTGTCATTTATCAGCCTTTGGATCCCATTAGCCCTTCTTTCACCCGTTTAAAGAACCTATTTATCACGTCAGAGACACTGCGTTTTTACTCGGGAAGTTTGGACGTTGAGCGTGTAATTCTCTCCAGCGTCTGCACCCGCAGTACACTTCAAGTGCCTTCATTAGAGGGTAAAAATAACTTCTTTTTTTTTTTTCTCTCTTTTGAAAAGTTCAGCGATCTTACCGGCGCCTGGAATGAACGTCAGTGCAAAAAAAAAAAAAAAAGAAAGAAAATAATTAGCTTTTATTTAAGGCGAGCTTAAAGTAACGGTGATTACAATGACTTAAATATAGATTTTGACCCAAAATAACACTTAGCGCTGTTAGCCCATACAGCGTCTGTGTTGTTTGTAACAGTGCCTTTATAACCAATGACTGGGGAAAAAGAGAATAGAGTTCGCACCCTTGACGGCGACGAGCTAGGGTACGACAGAATGAGTCAGCATAAATAAATTAATTAATTAATTCACAAATGAAGTGATAAAAATTTGCAAAACTTTTCACCTGTTCCAATATAATATCGTTTCTATACTAACAACTAAAACAACGAACCTAATTAAGAAATTCTTAATTAGGTTCGCTGCTTTAGTTGTTACCATAGAAACATGGTTGAACAAAAATAACGCAAGTAAGGCAACCTTTGGTAAAAGATGTTTACCCTTAATTTACTAATTTCTCATTAGAACTTTGTAGCCAATCATGTTTGTTTTGCATAATACGTCTCCGGCGCCCATGTACCGATCAACGTGCTCAGCAGAACATTCTTCTTTTTCTGGATATTTTTTTCAGCGATCTCAAAGTACAGAAGGACAAAATTAGTCTTTTTTTTTTATAAAAAAATTTTTTTTTTTTTGGACAGCATGAGAAACAAGAAAAATGTGTTTTGTTACTGTTAATTATTAATGACGAATCAATTGTTTAAATATCAGTGTAAAAAATAAATAAATAAAAGTGCAAAATTTGCAACTTTTAAAAATATTTTTTATTAACTACACACATTACCATATTTTTGTCGACAGCATCAACATAGAGATACAGTGGTGGGGAAAAAGGGAAAAAAAAACTCAATTGTGATTGCTAGCACAACTACAGAGATGTAAACAAGTGGCATGGCTTGAAAGGACCCATCTGCCAAACGTCATTTTTCCAGAAATCCCGAGCAGAGCTGAGAAATCTGCTGACATTTTCACATGGAAACTCTGCGTTCACAACAAATGAAAAAAAAAAAAAAGTTAAGCGGTGAACGAGAATATCTTATAAATCCTGTGAATCGAGTCCATGTGTACACAATCAATGGCTCGACGGATTATAAGGCATTTAAACATGCCTTATAAACCCTCGGGTCTTATTTATTTTTATTTATTTATTTATTTTATTCGCTGGAGCAGAGCGAGGTCTGAGTTTTTCTCTCATGGTCTGAATCCTGTGACGCAATATCTCATAGCAGACGAGTGGACCGACGTGAGCCGGACGCTGCGGACCAAACGAACCTCGCGTTAAAAAAAAAAAAAAAAGACAACGACAAAGACGAGATCTGTAACAGAAGCTTTGTGTTAAGGGATTGAAAGAGCAGTGTGGAGAAAAGCCACCCTGGAAGCGACCACACTTTTTTTTTCTTTTTTTTTTTTTAAAGACAGCTGCTTTATTTGCAGCTCCATCAAAGTGCGGTGGAGTGCAGAGAGAAAGAGACGCCGGGCCCCGACAGCTCTCAGATGAAGGGAGTCGAAATGAAGTCGCCACATCTGAGACGCTCCGGGGTGACCTCAGAGACCTCGGGCGACGTTTGTCGCAGCAGCTACAGTACGCCGGCGAGCCCGGTGAGTCCGGACGTGACTCGAGAGAAATCATCCAAGTATCGATTTTAATAATAAATAAATATCCAATTTAATTGTTTAATGATAAGGTGCAACCTATCCGACTTTTTTTTTTCTTTATTGTACCTGGGCTTTTTAATTTTTATTTTAACTTTTTATCCATGCTTGTGGCTTTGGAAGCAAACAGTGTGACGCAACATTGTTGGAAGAAAAATAAAACAATAAAAACTTACATCTATCGTTAGCCGTGGTGCCAAGACTTAAATTGCAAAAAAATCACCATGTGTGCTCACTAGAAACTGGGGGAAAAAAATCATTGTTCAGTTATTGCTTATTTTATATATGGATGTATTTGAGGTCGCAAAATGTTGCAGTTCCTCTATTGTCCTACAGGTGGCTCTAAACTATTCACACACCAGCAGGCAGCGAACATTCTATACGGTACGAGTGCATTACTTGCTAAGTGTGTCTAGAATCGTAACAAAATTTGCTAAATAAAAAATTTAAAAAACGTAAATATCGAATTGAGATATTTATAAAATTGTCATACTTAAATAAAAATAATTAATTAATTAAAAAAAACACACACACACACACACACAACACCCGAGTATCGTATCAAGTGGTCTCTGGTGATTCCCCTTCCTAGTCTGTCTATCCTACCAATCCTACCAGATCCCTTTAAAACTTTAATTAACGAATCCAAATAAAATAAAATAGAAACAAACAAATTAATTAATTAGTTCCTGTTTGAGTAATAAACAGAAATCCTTCACAAACACTAACTCGCTCGCTCAGCATCTTGCTACAACATTCAGGACGTTAACACACCGATGTGACACAATACAATGTTGCACATCTCTTGTGACGGGATAAGTGACGTCTTTACATAAAGCCTGCACACATGGGGGCGCTCTGATGTACGCCAAGATCATTTATCAATACTCACTGCCTGTTGGTCACATGACCATAACATTAACAGAGACTGTACTTGTACACGACTTCCATTCTGAACAAGAGGACGACATGTACCTAAACAAAATCACACGGCTGTCGTTTAAAGTTTGTAGAGAACGTGGATCATTTCTTTTTTTACAGAAAAAAAAAATAAAGAAAAGATAAAGAAATTGTACGGCAAGTCAAACCAGGAAGTTAAAATCTGACTCACGGGATCACTGAGTCAGTTACTGTCGCGCGGCATCGCAGACTCGATGAGAGGTTTGGGGTGGGAGAGGGGAGGAAAAAAAAAAAAGATTATAAATCTTTATAAACGATGACTAAAATGGCTTCCTAAGAGGCTTCAGGAGAGATTTTTAATCCGAGCATAAAAAAGACCAACATACCAACAATACGGAGTTGAGAGAGTCGGGCTGCACGCGAGGACAGCTTTGTTTTTAAGATCGATCTCAAAGCTTACACAGCGAGAGAGAGAGAGAGGGAGAAAAACAGGATTATAAAAAGACATGACAAGACAGAGTGCTCTACACTGTGGTTCAGGATTCTGCTCAAATGGCAGCCCTCCAAGAGCCATTCTGTGGGAGGCAAAGTAAATAAGTTGTCATCAATAATAGACAGCGAGCGTTCAGCTCCGGCTGGTTCCTATCCTCCAGACGTACCCGCCGGCCTGAGATTCACTGTCTCGGCTAATAGCTTTTGATAGGCCTTCGTAATAATTACCGAGGGGCAAACGCGCGGCATGCATATTTCATGACGTGGCTGCGTGCTGGCGGGCCGGCTCTCCGGAAGCATGATTGGAAACAAATTCGCCTCGGTTAAGTGAAAAGAATGAAAAGCATAGAGTGAGAGATTGATCACAGGATTCTGCAAAGCGCCCGGAATCGAAGAGGACGGCGGCGAAGGACGCGTCAATCACTCACCGACGCGATCACGCCTAATATGAGATTCCTTACCCCAATAGCGATGGACTGAAAATCCAGAGCGCTACAACGGACAATTCAGGGTTCGCTTGGAACGCTGGAGTTGACTAATTCACAGTAACAGCAACAACCCGGAGGGGTTTATTCCTCATCTAATGCACCAAACTAATTAAGCATAATGCAGAGATTTCTGGAAAATATAGCTGGACGTTTAGATGTTTGAAATTTTTGTTGCACAACTAGAGATGTGAATCAGAGACAGACTGTCGACTTCTGGCGTATCGTGATTTTTCCATTCGATTCCTTTTAATAGCACTAAAGTTTACTGTCTGATTTGTGCAGCTATATTTCTTTTGAATTATTCAAATCTACTCAAAATATCTAATAAACACTAACAAACAGCATTTCATTGTTGTTCAGTAGGTTGCAGTTTTGCCACAAGCACCCATAAACTCAAAAGAAGAAGCGGTACTCTCGCAAAATACGAGTATTTTTTTTTTTTTTTACTGGAGACAGAAGCGGTTTATATTTTCTGCTCAAGCTGTGGTAAAAATCTTCTTTTTTTAACCTTCAATTCAATCAATTAAACCAAATCCTAGAATGTTAACCAATTCCCTTCATCGAATTAACAACAAAACTAATAAAAAATAATATATATATTTTTTTAAAAAAGAGTACCTCGATTCTCATTTATTTAAAATAATATAATAAAAATCCACATAAAATTAAGTACAATCGTAAAATCAACCGGTTTCAACTAAACTGCGGATGTTTAAAACTGCAGCATGGTAGCTGACTTGGCCAATCATAAAACACCTTACACGCTTTATCGTTTTTAAGTTATATTATGTGAGAAAACCACAAGACAATACACAGACATAAACACACAGGCGTGTTCTGCATTGAAAAACAGCAGCTGAAGATCAGACAAGGGCAGGCGACCTTTTTTAAAGCACTTGTTAACATTAAAAAAATAAACTAATAATGGACATTTGACTTATTTACAATTCACACAAAACAAGTTTGTTCTTGTTACACCCGATCTACAAACATCACAGCGTGCCTGAACCTTTGACACTGGAGACTCCTTCCGAACAATTCCACTTTGTGACACAGGTTACGCTAAAGAGCAACAGATGCCAAGTTTCAAGCTTGTTATAGCAGGCTGGGTTAAATATCACAATCATCTCATACTGTGCACTTCATTCACGTAGACGTAGAGCTGTGTTCACAACGGGAAAGTTAAAAGCGCTTTGAATCCAACACTTTTTAGCGACAGTTAATAGTGTAAACAGCTGCTTCAATTTCCTAAGTGTTAACAAATCCAAAAGCTGCGTTTACAGAGACCTTAGAATTGCACTAATAATCTAAACAGTCACCCAGTCTGAATAAAACCGTGTCTTCTTATTCTACTTAATCTTATTTCTGTGAGCTCAGTAAAGCATTTAACCAATCGCGGATGAGACAGAATTACTTATAACCAATCATAATGCAGAAGGCAGGATTATCAGAAAACATAGGGAGGCCTCAAATGACCAAACCTCAAATATAAAGGAAAATACTTCTTGTTCTGTTCTATTTCTGCAGATTAAACGCTTCACAGCGAGCAGAATCACTTCGCGCACATCAAAAAAAAAAAAAAAAAAAAAACTTTTATTCTGATTAAATCCTTTGAGCGCATAAACACATGTCTTATCAGATCAGAGTCGACGTAAACAGCTAAGTCGGAATGATCTCAAACGGGTTGAAGGAATATTGTCCGTGTAAATGGAGCTACTGTAACCTCAGTCTGAAGCTGAACTCGTGCGAGTGTTACATTGATCCTGAAGCTTCTTGTGCAATTTAACATGCAGCAAATACTGTTGTAGCAACTGTCTGGTTTAATAAAGCTAAGGAAGAAATGGAGAGAAAGTGAGAGAGTACAAAATACAATGTTACTTAACACAAACTGAACAATAGATACACATTTTTCGTTCTCAAAACCACTGATATTAAAGTCTATCTATCCATCAGCTTCATGAGACATTTTTTTACAGAGCATGTAACAGTCACTCTTTTACGTTTCCCTAATCCCATTTCCCAGAAATGTTAACATGGAGATGAAACCTGAAACACTCTACGTTTAGACTGACATCGGGGATCAGACGTATTAAAACCCGACCTGAAACCGGATTAGGATCGGATCAGTCAGCAGCACTTCGACATGATACACAGACTTCCAGGTGCAGCTGTTTGCAAACACGCGATACATTGGGACAAATCCCAGACACCGGGTTCTACCTGTTCACATCAACACTGATGCAGCCTGCACCGAACCCAGATCGCTCACGCGCACACACATAAAAAAAAAGCCTTGTTTGTGTGTGAAAGATATGAAGTTAAATTTATAATGAGGATCAATTTACAGTTGAACAGACTTTATTATCTGAGAATAAAGAAAACACCAAAAACTGGTGGAATTTCAGATCAGTGCAAACATCTGTACAAGCCATACAGAGAGAGAGACAGAGAGAGAGAGAGACAGACAGACGGGCAGAAAGAGAGATGGACCAGGACAGAGACAGGAAAAAAGAAAGAGGAGAGAGATAGACTGAGAAAAACAGAAAGGACAGAAAGAGAGAGACAAAACAGACAGACAGACAGACAGAAAGGCAGAAAAAAAATTGAGAAACAGACAACTAGAAAGACAGTAAAATAGACAGAAAGAGAAAGAAAGACAAAAGAAATCAGACTTACAGACAGGGAGAGAAAATGTTAGACAGACAGAAACAGAAAATGAGAGAGAAAGTAAGGCAGAGTGAGAAAAAAGAGAGAGATAGGGTGAAAAGAGAAAAAGTTCGACGGAGACAGAGAAAAAGGAATGAGACGGAGAAGGAAAAACAGACAGAGTGAAATAGAAAGATAGACAGAGAAAGAATGATGTGTAAACAGAGAGAGAAACTCTGTATATGTGCAGATTAAATTTGAAGTAAATGTACCAAACCTTAATCACATTTACTTTCACAAACTTTATTTATATATCTTTTATAGATTATAGAAGTTAACTTTTACTTAAATTCATATGACTTTTTTTGTACAAATGCACTTAAAAGGCATTAACATGCTGTAAAATAAAATTTTCTAGGAATTTTCTTGGACATCTCAAATGTTTTCATATATACATATTTAAATATAATTCATATTCGCAGACTTCGATTTACACACTAAGATTAATGAAGAATTAACTACATTTGAAAAACTTTTTATCTTAAGTTAAAAAAAACAAACAAACATCTACACTGAGTTCTCCTAAACCAGAAAAATATCACAGAGTCTATAAATTACACATTTATATCATGATAACACTCGATTATGCTTTATCAGGCTTTTTAGAAGATAAATTATCACTTTTATAAACTTCGTCCGAAACGAAAAGTGTTTAACATGACTCCAGGGAAATCATAAACATTAAAGAAGGAGTAAAAACAAGGAAAGAAACCGGGATTTAAAGCAGATTTCCTGAATATCAATTAAACCTCTACCTTGTCCTCAACAACTACTCTCTCTCTCTCTCTCTCTCTTCTCTGTGTGTCTCTTTTGTCCTGGAATTCCACGCACTTCAACATTTAATCCCAAAACTGCACTAAAACACTTTGTGTCTGTATGATTCGGTTTCTGAAGCTTTAAATCGGATTTGTTTTTGTGACAGTAATAGCAATACTGAATCTAAATTAATCAACAAACACATCGTCGGAGCGCCACGAAATAATAATAACAACAAGTTTAACACGGTTAAAAGTCGGAAAATTTACTAACGCCAAAAACAGACAGAAAAACAGACTTAAATAACAAACAAACAAACAGTTAGCGTTTGTAGCGCACCGTAGCGTTGTTCCTAAAGACGTAATAGGCTAGGGCTGGATAACATACTTGATCACGTTATTCCTAATTTATATTTAATATCGAATAATTAAATAATTCAGCTTCTAATGCTACGCGTTTTAACGGGGGCTAACCGAGCTAGCTTCTTTAAACAGAAGCCGAGACGTTTAAAAGGAAAATATTTACAAAATATAAAATATATGAATAAACCATACCAAAATAAAAAACACGAAGCACCGGATACATATAATATATGCATATATTAACTGTGTTTTGGTGTATACGTGTGTTAATAAACAAGTAAACAAATAAATAACTTTGACTAGTCCATTCAACCAGGATGACAACCAGGAGCTAGCTTAGGCTTTTTAGCTAACGACCGCTCTGATCCCAAATACCTGTACATCACATATACAGTGCACTACAGAGTGCGCACAAGACCCTATTACACACGGCCGGTGTAGTGCACCGGCTATAAGGACCACAGACCAGTTTGGGACGCGGCCCAAAGCGCAGCTAATAAGCGTCACGATAGCGCCACCAACGTAGCCGGGGCAGCACGCGCACTCTTCATTTCGCCCGAAAAAAAAAATAATTCAAGCGTAACACCGAATCATAAACACGGGTAAAGTTACCACCGGGGCAGGTGGGTATCACCACCCGAGCACAGGGGCACAATAAAAAGAAATAAACACACATCATGTAGAGCATTAAAGCCTTAAAGCCAAACGGCGTGTGGAGAGGCAGCGCCATGACCACGGATCGATGCGAATCGAACAAAGAGGATCAATTTCCGATAAGCGAGAAGGAATCAATGGCGAGAGAGAGAGAGTGTATGTGAGAGAGAGAGTGTGTCCCGGAAAAAAAAGTCCAAAAAAAAAAAAACCCGAAGATCCGCGAACAACCGGAGAAGGGCCAGAGCGGGCGCGCTTCACGGCGTCCCGGAAAGCGAGGCAGAGAGAGCGGAGAGAAAAGCAAACCTGCAGCTGCTGTAAATCAAAGCGCTTCCAATATTGAAACATCGATCCCGCATTGGCCGCCATCTTGAGACATATTGAGACGGAGTGAGAGGCTGATAGAGAGAGCGCGAGGGGCCGGAGTTCGCGAGAGGGGGGAAAAAAACACACACACAAGAGCGGGGACGCGCGTAAAACCCGGAGCGGAGTGATCGAACGCGGCCTTCGCTTATCGAACAGCGGCGCGGAATGGAGCTGATCGAACTGCCAACCTCGGCGTGTATTGAACCGCGCCACGGAGCTCAGCGATCGACCGGCGATATCTGTAACGCATAAAACGCGGACTGGAGTTTTATTTATCATTATTTCCCAGATGCAGGATGTTTATTCTTTGAATGTGAACATCGTCTGAACACAACAACCAACACTGCAGTATTGATTACCGAGGTATTGATTTGATTACTTTGTGTTCTTTCGGGGTGTTTTTTATTCAATATTTCAACACAAAATATTTTAAAACGTATTTCTTCATCAAATGTTTTGTTTGTTTGTTCATAAACTGATCATCATTCATTATAAAATCTGTGTAATTTGTTATCATGTTATTAATTATTGTTTCTATCCATACTGTCTCATGTGTTATAAAATGAATCACTTTGCTATTATAACAGGACATAATTATGTTATTATTATTTATATACTATTATTGTTGTTCATTTTTAATCTGAATGTTATTATTCCTTTATCCATATTATAAGTCCATATTACTATTATTATTATTATTATTATTATTATTATTATTATTATTATTATTATTATTTCTCAGAATCAGGTTGTTTACTGTCTGAATGTGAACATCGTCTAAACACAACAACAACACTGCAGTATTGATTACATAGTTATTGATTTGATTACTTTGTTTTTTCTCCCTTTTTGTTTGTTTCTACTTTTTTCAACACATTGTATTTTTTTTTACTTTTCGTATTGTTAATCATATTTTCTATCCATACTGTCTCATCTGTTATAAAAATGAATCATATTACTATTATAACAGGACACAATCATGTTGTTGTTCATTATATAATTTTATCGTTGTCGTTTATTTTTAATCTTTGTGAAAAATTTGGATCATATGTCTTTGCTGATTTTGTATGATATTGTATATATTTTTCATCCTGAATGTTGTTGTTAATAATGTTGATAATGTTATAAAACTTATACAGAATCTAAAGTATGTGAAAATTTATATATATTTAAAATATTATCTGCATCAGTATAGTTATTATGCTTATATGATTAATTATATTATATTATATTCTTGGTGTTTGAACGTGCAGATATTGTTGTTTTGATCAGACCACGGAAGCGTGCTAATGGCGCCTCTACAGGCCGAGACGAGAAATGCAGTTTATTTATTATTTATTTATTTATTTATTTATTTATTTATTTATTTATATCAACTGCTCTCATTACCTAGTGATGTTTAAAAGAACCTTACTTCCTTCTTGATCCTTTAACTCATCTTTAGTCAGGGATTTTTTCATCTTGGTGAAGGTCATGAGCATAAAGGTCAGGAACACTGGTTGGGAAGTTGGGAAGACATCCTGGACAAGACATCATGTATTAAAACGTATTGCCAGATTTTATTTACGTGCTGTAAGTAAGCACACAGAATAAATGACCAGATACTGTACAAAATATTATATTTATATATAATTTCTCACAAACCTGAAATAATATTTATTAACTGTCATATAAAGTGTTATGGACCGTTTCAGTCTGATAAGTCGTGGCATGTAAGTGTACAAGCATTCCTCATCCATGTTTGGGCTTAGTTTTTGTTAGCATTATTAGGGGGCAAGGTGTTTGGGCCCAGTCTTCATTATTATTAATATTATTATTAGTATGCCATTGTTTTCATGTTGCATTAGTCATAGCAGCTTTAAGTCTAGTATTCGCTCCCCTTTTGAGTCCTTCTGAATTTTTTTTTTCTTTGTTGTAATTTGGTGGAAAGTTCAGCATCTCCGTCTTTAAATTGTAAAATGTAATAAATCCAACTTTAAAGCACTGTACACTATACAGCCACAAACGGATCCCTGTTTGTATTTTTAGGCACGTTAGCAACTTGTGCTTATTACATTTTCCAGATGATTCAGTGGAAACCCCTGTGACTGCATTTAATTCTGCCTAACAAGTCTCAGCCTTTCATGACACTAAATTAGATTTCACCCTTTTTTAGATCTTTTTATGTCCTCATGGTGAGTTCTCATCCTGTACGTCGCCAAAACTAAACTGCGATGTATAAATAAACCACATCAGGTTTTTTCTTTCCCCCATGATATTTGTATTCCCAGATATTCCTTTCTGTATTTTTTTTTTCAAACGTCCTATTTTTTGCCTGTCCTTCCATTCTTAGTTAATGAGGCAGATCTTCTGCAGAAATTTGTGCGTCAAACTGGCCATTTGAAACAACAAGAGAGAAGAAGCCAGCTTTGTAAAATTGGTTCTGAGAACTGAAATCTCTCATATTATTCATGTGATGGATATGTTCTTGGAATTCAGAAAAAAATATATGTTGAAAGTCTACACAAACTTAAAACTAAAGTGGCTTTGTGACAGTCTACTGGTATGTCGATCATCCCTGATAAGTCTTCAGATAAAAATATATTTTAAAGAGTTTTAAAAAGCTTTTTAAAAGACCAAGCCCTTAAAAAAAAGTCTGAGACAATGATAGTTGGATAATAAAATGATCGTTGGATAAAATCATACTGAATAAAAACACAAGCATTTTTTAAAAATATATTTAATATATTCGCTACCACTTCAGTGTACAGTAATTTGTATTTGCCACACAATTTTTTTTTCATTTAAACATCTGATTAAAAAATAACACTGAGAACCATGGTGTGCAGATTTCTGTGTATTTTATACATATGTACAGTGTGTTTCCCATTATTGTTCTAACTACTGTATAATACAATACACACATCACAACCTAATTCATTTGTAATTTCATAATGTAAGGGTTGATGGGTGATTCTGTGCATGGTGAGCCTTTTAACTTTTTGACACTTTTCCTGTTAAAATTTCCTTAATAATTCATGTGCATATTTTAGAACTTGACACATTTTCTTTTTTTTTTTTAAGGTATTTTTGTTATGAGGTTCGATGAAGCACAAAGTACAGTATCCAGTATATAAAACAATGTTTATGCCCACAATTTCAAGAATTTTAATGAATAAAAAGTGAAAAAGAACAGAATAAAAGAAGTTAATAACAACCTTCAATATTAACAATATTCCACTAGAACAAAACATACAAAGCTTTAAAATAGACTTAGCAAACATAATAATTGTCATCACTTAACTCCTTGTGGTTAACTTCCTTTCTCCAAAAGGGTCATAATGTCTTGTGTCATTGTGTAACTGTTTGTGTATTAAACATATGCTCATAGATTTATTCGTATTTTATTCTGGCAGAAATTCTGAGTGCAGAAAGGTGTAAAAAATAAATAAATAAATAAATTATAGGAAAGATTGTTAGGATCCCTTGACCGTATACTTGTACAATTACCAGGGCTAGAAAAAGCCAACTTATATCTGACAACAGGGTTAAGATTGAAGAGGGTATTTCCAGGTCAAGAGAAAAACATTATTAAAACCTCAATATGTCAATAATAAGTAATAAAAGCAGACTCTTCATGCAAAAAAAAAAAAAAAAAAAAAAACATACTGAAATAAACTTGAACAAACAGAGAACAGGAACAAGATTCTAGCTAGAAGTTAATTGTGGCACGAATAAAACACACACACACACACACACACACACACACACACACACACACACACACACACACACACACATATAGGCACAGACCAACCCAGACAAAAACATACCGGAAACTTAGAACAGAATTACAGTGCTAAACAAACAAGACTCACCAAAGTCGCATGTGACATGCAGGGGCTGATGGGTAAAATAGTCCAGTGGCTATACAGTATATTGCTTCACTGACACTATGGCACTTACACTTCAGCATTTGTCCCAATCCCAGCGCACTACCACATTTAACCTCGAAATATAATCCGAGATTAAACAGACTACTCATACAGTAGTTTTGTTCTGTTCCGATGATGTTTGATGTTTGAAACATCCATCACCATCATGCCTCCATTATATGTTATTATAATGTACGTTTAAGTTCTTTTATATTCAAATTCGTCCCCGTTACCCTGTAACACTTTCCGCTGTCTAGGAGATATGAATTTGAATTTTCCGAAGATTGACGAAAGTAGAAAAGAGAATTCCCAAAAATATATATATTTTCATGAATACACTGATACGTCAAAAGCATCACCTCATGCTTCAGCTGAACTTGACAGTAAACGATCATTTCAGAAAATGATTTCAAAACAAACTGTTAAACATGTCATTGTTACTATTCTCGTGGATTCCAATTTGATGTAAAGGTGTATTTGACTTATATTTTATGTCCAAAAATCACAATATATGCGTTCAAGTCAAACCAGGACTTGCGATTAAATTTCTCGTGAATGGTGTAAAACTGATTGACATTTACGGAAGACTTCCAGCACGGTCCGGTGATGAGACTCTGAGCCGCAGTAAAACCTTTTAAAGAAGTCCGTGCGTCCGTGAATGACGATCCTGGCTGAGGCGGCTCGCTCGCGAACATGCAGCAAGTGAAACGACTGATCCTTGAAAAATCGACACTTGAACCGAAACTTGCGGAAGAGACGCATCCGCCTGTGGGAACTGTACACACAGTCGTTCACCAACACCACTTGCACATTACAGGAACTCGACTGGGAGTTATTGCCACATCCACCGTACAGTCCTGACCCCACCACATATTTGCTCCAGTAAAGGAGTTCCTGGGAGGCCAGCGTTTCAGACATGAAGCAGGCAGTCCGATCATGTCTCTGGCGTACTGAGAGAACTTTCTACATTGATGGTGTCCAAGCACTAGTGAAACACTGGGATAAGTGCATCAGTGTAGTGAGGGATTATATAGAGAAATAAAGGTACTGTAATAAAGTCCTGGTTTGACTTGAGCGCCCCTCACATGTCTATTATTTACAGTCCTGAAAAATATTTTATTTGTCTTATATGATGTTTTAACATTCCAGACAATTCAATAACACATGAAAAGACCCTGCTGTTATTCATTCGAGAGCGAAATGCTGACTTTGTCAGAAAGAAATCTTGTAACAAAAAAAAAAAAAAAAAAGAAAGAAAGAAAGAAATAGACCTTCTTGCATAAGGAATGTTTTCCTAAATTCAATATTGAAAATAAAAAAATAAAAACATAAAAAGATTTTTTTTCTTTCTTTTTTGTGTTTTTTTTTTTTTTTGTGTGTGTGTGTGTTTTTTTTTTTTTGTAGGCAGAACTAAAGAAAAAAAGGTGTTGGAAATTATGTACTACCTTTATTCATAAACTACCTTTCCTTTGACACCACAAAAAAGCTAGTAATGCATCAGTAAGTTTATCGCTTTGTCACACACACACACACACACACACACACACACACATGCCAGGATGGCCTGACACTACAGGGTGCCCTTGCCCTGCTATAGCCCTGACCCTGCTCACACACACACACACTTAAGTACAGTAACTATCCGTTCTGAAGATGCAAACAGAAGTTATCACAACAGTGTTGTATTCACACACACACACATGCACCGTCATGCCAAACGTTCCTCCTTCACGCCGGTTTAGTGGTTCAGGTTGTGTTCTGTCTCTAACATTAAGGTCATGAGTTCAAATCCCATTGAGAACAAGAGCGGAGGAATAAAAGAAGCAGATCTGTCTTGTCTGACTGGGTCGTTGACATTTATGGCTGTTGTTTTGGTGACAAGCGGCCCATCGGGCCAGACGCTCCCCATCCCCCAAGCATTATCTATAAATATTATGTCTATAACTCTGACAGGTTTTTTTTGCTTCCCTCGTCTAAACACAAAACTCAACACAACATACAATAAGCTATATTCCGACTTTTAACCGGAGCATTTCTGAAGCGTCATTTAATAAGCCGATTAAAGCTTTTATTTACATGACACCTTTCATAAGTGTACACGGTGTACTTATCTGCATTACTCATGTTCCCATTATTCATCATTCATATCATACTTCAATGTAAGTGATAGGAAAGGCATGCAGGTACAAGACTAAGGAATGTAAAATGGGTGCCGAGCGTTTAGACGGTTCAAAATGCAGGTTTGTTTTTTTCGGCTTATATCGTGTTTTAAGGCGTAGTACTGTACAGGCATAATAAAGAGATGGAATTAAGTCAATGTAAATACATGAAGAAAGAAAAAAACAAGGGAAAGAGTTTTTAATAACCAAAGTGTGATCAATATCAGAAGGTAATGTGCCGTGGATTTTTGGAGAATACAAAGAATCTCTTTTATGCATAAGCCTCCCGGGTGATAATTAAGCATTAAAAGGGTCTGGACCAAATTAAATAATTTTTTGTTCATCACATCAAGCAAAGCACAGGTTTCTTTTTTTTCTTTTCTTTTTTTTTAAACAGAGATAGGTTGTTGCCTGACGCCTGATGCCCAACCTCCTTTCCCATCTGGGCTTTGGGACCAGTAAAAGAGGCCCAAGGTCCCAACATTAGCAACCTGGTGGTGGTGGTGGTAGTGGTGGGGCTCAAACCCCTGCCCTTCTGACCACCAACCCAGATCCTCAACCGTCTGCGCCACCACAACACCAATACATAAATTAAAAACAAGTAAATAAAAGAAAGAAAATGAAAATGAACACAATAAGCACACCGGCACAGGTTTCTTCACGCCTCCAGGGTTGGGAGTTCCGATCTCATTATGAAGACCTGGATTATGAAGTTTGCAAATTGATTGATCGCAGTGCTTGATAAGTTTCTTCCAACCATCCAAAGACATGTGTTTTTGTTGTTGTTGTTGTTGTTGCTGTATTTCCAAATTGCCTAGAATACATGATCAGGTGACTGAGTGAGTGTGTGTATCCCGCCTTGTGCCCCGAGCTGCCTGGGATTCGCTCCAGGCCCCTTGTGACTCTGCACAAAATAAACCGTATGGAAATTTAATAAATGTGAGCTTTTAATAACCAGGCCCTGATAAATATCATCCTAGAGTAATGGAAAATCCAAGAAAAAGGCTTCTCTACTAAGAACAAGGCTTATATTTATCGCCATAGCTTGTTAGACATATATAAGTACTTTACCAGTAATAAATTCTAAAATTAAAGGCGAATACAATGCGCCAAAGACGCATTTATAGCAACAACACATTGTGCAATACCTTTTAGAAAGATACGTACATAAAAAAGGCATAAAAAGGCATTGTAAAAAATACCACCAACAAAAATAAGATAAACTTGCGATATTCAGTATAACGCAGGGACTGACTTGAGGTCATACCCTCTGGAAATATTCAAAGTCACTTTTATGCATATGATAATTACTCCCAGTTGTTTTGAGCCGCGATTTGCTCGCACAATTATCGTCATTGCTAACCTTTCAGCGTGAATTCAGCTGAAAATAAATTGTACACCAGATCCAATAAGCTGTTGTGAAATAGTTCAGGGCTGGATAAAGTTCAGCACATGGAGAGAGAATACATGTCCAATCTATCCATGTGTTCAAGCCAGCACGTCACTCATCACCCAGCCGGGAGAGAACCCCGCCAGCGACGCGTTCACACAACCTCCGACCCCGGGGTCAGGCTTAGGGTCAAGGGCAAGGTCAGGGGTGCGCAGGGTGCAGGAGACCTCACTAATCATGACTTTCTGACATCTTTCTTTTTTTTCCTTTCTTTTCTGTCTTTCCTTTGGACATTTGGATATTGACCAGAAATAATCAAGACTTCCTGAGGGGGAAGGAGGAGAGACTGGAGGAAAAGATCAATATGAGTAAAAGAGAAAGAGAGAGGGCAGGAAATCATTTAGTGGAGCATGTAGAAAGGCCAGGGTCAGCCCTCTGCTGGACAAATCAAATCCTGACACTTCGGACAAGTTCGGCTGACTATTAGAGGTGGGAATTTTTCTTTCTTTTTTCTTTTCTTTTTTTTTTTTCTTTCTTTTTTTTCTTTTTTTTTTTTTACACATTCTTCATGTAAATATATTAAACGCCTCGGAGACAAGTAATAAATCTGTGCGTATGTTGTTTGTGCATGACACACCTTAAAGCTTTTGTTACTGAAAATAGGAACAGGTTCTTAAACGTCAGACACGATGAAAGATCAGAGATGTGAAGGGAAGTTTCACAATCAGATCATACGCTGTGACAAATGTTGACCTTGGGACAAAAAAAAAAAAAAAAAAAAAAAGGGACAACACCAGTCAGCAGTAATTCTAACCAGGCTTTCGTTCAGTATTTAGCAGCGTTAGCGTTTTACTGGTTTGAAGTATTACTTTAAAAGATGATCTTGCACTTTTTGAGAAGTGTGCTTTCGTCTGGAATCTGCTTGTTATCTCGAGCAGGTACATGACATATGACAGATACACTCTCTCTCTCTCTCTCTCTCTCTCTCTCTCTCTCTCTCTCTCTCTCAGGCAGGAATGATAAAAGCTCAGACTCATGCCAGGCCTGCTTTGCAAACACGGCTATAACAAAGTGCTGGCTCAGTGGCGTGCCTGAGAAGGAAAATAGCTCCACATTACGAAGAGAAATGCTCTATTGATCAGAGGAGTGTTTGCTTACTGAAGGCCACGTCTGTTCATGGATGAGTGCATGCGACAAGGAAGCGGTGGCGTCCGTGTGCTTATGTGTGTGTTGGGATTGTGAGAAGAACCACAAACACACACACACACACACACACTGTTTGTCAGAAAGCATTCAGAACTGGTAAAACTGGTACAAAGTCGTTCAAGTCGAAACGGGGACTTTTTTTTTTTGATTGTGCTGAATAACAAACCAATGCAACACGTATGCACTTAATCCCATACGGGATACCATCAAGGTACAAAGTTTTCTCAGTATGCCTGAACCAGTATGATTGGTTGCTCCATACCTGAAACGCTGGCCTCAAAGGAACACCTTTAAAGGCCCAATCATTAAAGGAGCACTGGGAGCGAGGTCAGGACTGTACAAAGGACGTGACAATAACTCCCAGATGAATTCCTTTAATGTACAAGCGGTTTTGGTGAATGATTGTGCGTACAGTTCCCACAGACAGATATGTCACTTGTTCACCGATTCATTTTTTAAAGATCAGGCGTTGCACTTGCTGAGTTGCGATCCACCTCGGCCAAGATCGTCATTTGAAGATGTAAGGCCTTCTTTAAAACGTTTGCACCCTTTACATGTTCTACTGCTGTTCTTTGAATATATATAAACCATATATAACCCATCTAACTAATCTATGAACATCATAACCCATTTTCATAGCTTAAAGCCATAAAACAAGGCTTGAACAACACGGCAAGAGTTAGTTTGACACACTGATGTGCAGTGTCAAAACTTTTGCTCTTTGAGCTTTATTCACAGAATCCTGACACTGTTGCTTTGATTAGAGAGGCGCATGCAGCACTGGGGTTTTGTTGAAAGAATTTTCAAGGTGCAGTAAAAGAAAAGAAAAAATACATATATTGCTATTGATTTTTTTTTTTCAAAGTCAGTTGCAAAGAGACCTTGATGTCGATCTCTCTCTCTCTCTCTCTCTCTCTCTTTCTTTCTCCACTACTGTGCATTGATAAAACTCTCTTTAATACTACAAACTGACAGAACTTTCAAGCTCGCACAGTTTTCCATGGACAGCCTTCAAAGAAAACTGATAATTCACGCATACATTTTTCAAAATAAAACGCATGGAATGGAGCCAGTGTAAGAAAATGTGTTTTTAAAAGAGATACAGCTTTTATGACTGTCTTTCTTATTAACAAGCGCAGTATTTTTTTTTCTTTTGAAAGACTTTCCCATGCTAACCCCTTAGAGCTGTGTCAATAGTGTTTAAAAAACACTGTACCAACACTGATTGATGAATTAGCTGATTCGGTAATCATTGCTACGGATGCTTTATTAAAGTCCATGTGTTTTAAGTTAACTATTGCGCTAGATTGTGTGTTAGCCTATGGACTCCAGTTACTGATGAACTTATTGAATAACAAATGCATTTCATGTGAGAGTGACTCAGATAAACCAGGACATAGGTGATGTATTGAGCTCTGCACTGGTTCTGCCGACATGTTAGTCGCTACACTAAATTGCGCTTAGGTTTGAACGTACTGTATGTGTCTATGGTGGCCATTGATGTCCTTGCTTTACATACAGGGTGTACTATTACCTCACATGATCTGTTCCCGACCGCCGATCCACCATGACCCAGGTTAAAGCGTATAACATTCAGGTTCCTGAAAAACATTAACTTAGCAAGTTAAAGTATCCTAAATATAAGCATAATATTTACAGCATTAATATTTCTCTTTATTAGTTTAGATTGTGTGTAAAGAAATATTCTAATCATGTCTAGCTGACTGTATTGGCAAGCGTTTATTTCCAGAAGCATGCCTGCCAAAAAAAAAAAAAAAAAAAACTATTTAAAAGAAAAAAAAAAGTAAATATGCATAGATGGAATAAGCTCATAATAAAAACATTAGATCCCCCTGTATTCATTATGTCTTCACTTCCTATCTTTCTTCCTATATCCAGTACAAGAGCATGAACGAATAAAATGCAAAAATCAAGGGAAATCAAGCAATTCAAAGAACAACCGGTATACAAAAATCCACATTATGCGCAGTATTGTGTAGGTTCCTCTAGTGCCACTGGGCTGCTCTGGCCCCTTGTGGTGTGGGCCTCTGGGGGGTGTACTGTGGTGTCTGGCTGTAGGACATTAGTAACAGTGTGGAGTCGCTTTGGTTCGGGCATGTTTGTCTGGCGCGTCCCGTGGGAACTCGATTGGATTGGGATCTGGGGAATTTTGGGTCCAAGTTGGTGGCTGTGATCTCTTTGCCTGTTGGGCCCCTTGCATGGAGGGCTGTGGTGCACTGGGGTAATTGATACATTTCTATCATGGGCAGCATTGACCTTTTTACATGGAATCGGACCAGATGGGCTGGCTTTTGGTCACCGTCAATGTTAATATGTTAATGCTACGTGGTATTAATGTTATGGCTGATGTTTTGTAATTGCAGAGAATTTAGACATGAGAATGCACATTAATTAAAAACATTTGGTTAAAGCCCAAGCCAAGATGTTACCTCCAGGAGTTCTGTTATCGACACAACGTGTTCCGTCAATGCATAGTTAATTTAGAAAATCCAATTGGTAAAATCTAAGAAATAAACAATGAGCAACTATTTTGTTGAAACTGCATACCCTACACCCAGCCTTTGAGGTTGGAGGGGGAGACCCTTCATGCTGGTCCCAAGCCCAGATAAAATTGGTGGGTTTGCATCAGGAAGGGCAGCCGCCATAAAAAAATATCTAAATGGGCAACCCTACGGAAAAAGTCAGCTTGGGCTGATCAACTACCAGCTCCAAAGCTCACAGGCTGAGCCGGTCAAACTGGTGAATGGAAACAGTTCCTACTAAAGCAGCAAGGCAATCAGATCATTTAAAACATTTATTAAGCAATTTAGACAAGTATTCTGGAAGCTTAATTTCAAGGAAATATGGTCTACAAGTTCAACCAGCTCAGCCTGTGTTATGGCAGCTGAAGGCTGGTCAGACCAGCTGGTTTTTTTCAGTAGGGTAATAAAGACTTTCGTTGCTGAAATACAAAGCCGAAATACCGAACAATTCACCTCTAATTAGGAAGGAAGGGAGTTTGCTAATCTAGCAGTCAAAAGTCTAAAAACACAACAGAAAACATCTGTCACTCCCTTGCTAACGCTGCAGGCATTTTAACAATAATATGAGTACATGGTTTGCTCTTGTTACAAAGGAAATGCTTTTAAGCGTGCTATTAAATGCTATCTTAGGTGGTTGCAGCCAGACAATTGGCAATAATAACATCAGTAATGCTGTTGACTAACTGGAAAGCAGACGCGTAACGTCAAATACAATACGCATTACTTAACCTTAAATCTTAACCTCACAAAAAAAAAAACAACAACATAAAAATACTTATATTTCCATTATAACTAGGATGACATCCTACGACTGAATTTTCAAATTGTTTTTGTGGATAAAACAATCTTAGTGGTTGAATCAAACAATGCTATTAAAATAATAGCAGATAAACCAGATAACTAACTAACCAATAAATAAATAAATAAACAAACAAACAATCACCTCACTTTAACTAATTTATTGCCTAGACGAGCAAGCTAATGCCCATTGACGACCATTAGCGACGGCTAATTAAGCCTGATAATGTGCTTTTCTTCTTTCCATGGCTGTGACTACAGTATGTCAGCTAACGAATTAACAAATTCAATATTAATATTTCACCTCAGTGACTCTTTCATAACTGAGTGTCATGCTTAAATTGAACAGAACAAAAAAAATTAGCTGCTAGTTACTGTAGCTGTTAGTCTGACTAAGGTTAGAACAGCATTTCTAGCTTTGAAAACGAAAACCTAAGGCATTAGTGGCAGTAAATGAAAAAGCACAGAAATAACTCAATATGAGTGTAACTCCGAGAACGCTGTGGAAAAAGTAGAGATAATGAAGGTCTTTACTTGAGTAAAACTGGAATTCCTTGTCTAAATACATTTCTGAGGTAAAATTTTAAATTCAACCTCAAATTCTTCACTCAAGCTGAGGCAGAAATGTGTAACTCTTGCATTTAATTGATGTACAAAATTACAAGACAAATAAAAAATTATAATAATAATCTAAAATTCTAATAAAATGAAATAAATAATTAATTAATTAGTTTTTGAAAGTAAATTCCTGTCACGTTTACAGAGGAAACAGTGTAGTTGCTTGGACCATACAGACCCAGCCGGATGCATAGCTAGCTGCTACTATACGAGCTATAAGCTCCTATATAAGTAAAAGAAAGTTTTTATCTGTAAATTGGTCAGAACTCGCTCTTTCAATGATATCTTTACGTTTCACACACTGGAGGACCTGAAACCAATCTGAGAAAACTTTATCAATCCAGCCAGATTTTGTCATAGCATCACTCAAAACTGGCTAGACAAAAATTTAACGAAACTTTGCCAATCCTTCGGTATCTGCCTGACGTTAAACTTGTGCCATAAGTTTAACTTGTGTTCTAATCAAAATGTTGAGTAGAAGGGAAGTTACGAGCAGTTATAAGGCAGATTACAAACTGCAACTTTTGAAAGCGTACTATGCATGCGTCAAACTGTGGGCGCGTCTTCGTAATCGATCACCGGACAGAATTTTATGAAATTTGTGTGGTACTTAGATATCTGCCTGAAGTTTAACCTGGACCATAAGTAAAATCAAAATGCTAAATAAAAGTGATGTTGTGAAAATTTATATGCCGGATTTAATGGTCTACTTAAACAAACAAACAAAAAAAAACTGAGAATACGCTCCTCGCTTAATGTAAGCAAACACCTGCACTAGCTAACCTGCTAGCTACGCTAACCTGAATATTGACAGGGATTACGTAATATGAAAATAACATCGCTATTAAAGCAGTTAAAGCTGATCAGATTACTTTTACCTTTGACCTTGTAACTATTTCTACAAACTCTTACTTAACATTTATAAATAAAAGGCATACATAGCATCAGAAAGATTTTTACTGTCAAATTGTGTTCATTTTTACATTTACCCAATAGAATTATTTTATGAATTACTTGATTGCTTCTTGATGCTAAAAAATTACTTTACGCCTATATAAATATCAGATTGTAGGCAAATGTAGTGATGATAAAAATGCAGTGAGAATTTTGGTGGTATTTAGGACAACATCCAAAATATGGAAACTAAAACATACAGTATACAGACAGATACAGTATAACATGTACAGTATATTAGCCACTGTTAGCTTCTTCACCACACAAGATGTTACCGCTGTCTTTCCAAATAGCTGTTAACGTTTGGCTTCACTTTCTCCCAGGGGCTGGCTTTTTTCCATCTCTCTCTCAAACACACACACACACACACACACACACACACACACACACACACACACACACACACACAACCCCTTAAGACGCTTGCATCTTCTGCCAGTGATTTGTTCTTCCAGCCCACTGACGCTCTGTGTACCCCCCTCTTCCCCACGCTCCTGCCATTTCTGTCTCCCCAATGACCGCCCCCATCCTCCATCCTAGACACCCTCCCTTCCCTGCCTCCTACCCTTCCTCCTCCTCCTCCTCCTCCTCTTACTTGTCCTGTCTTATCTTGCTTGTGTTAATCCAACGTCGCCTCTCTGGAGGCCAGGCCTAATTTTAAATAGCTGCTGGTACATGGGATTAAAGTTTAATTATGAGGGATGCCGGACGTCTCGGAACAATTGGTGAATGAAAGAAATGGGGGCTTGCAAAGTGCACTAGGTTCTGCCTGCTTCAACGAGTTCCTGTGTGTGTGTGTGTGTGTGTGTGTGTGTGTGTGTGTGTGTGTGTGTGTGTGTGTGTGTGTGTGAGAGAGAGAGAGAGAGAGAAAGAGCAAGAGACAGAGAGAGATAAAGTAATGTGTTTCGGATATACCATGATAAAAAGGCCTATTTTATATTAATATATGATGATGTGATGCATAAAGGCATTGAGTTCTGGTTATGTATGCAGCTGAGGCGCCACTCAGTGGCAGCTGAATATTATTACACCCATTATATACCCTGCTTGATTACAGGATAATGGTTTATGGGTAATTACCCATTAATTTTTACAAAACACACTCCGATATAATTTTTTTTTTAGCACAGAACTAAGCATCTGAAGGCATTTTCTTCAGACATGGGCAATCTCTTTGAATTAAAATTTCATTATAAAATTCTTAATCACCACTGTCTTCATCTGTTGGACACCAGCCAGCTCACTCTCACTCAGTCATCATCTATACCACTTAATCCTGTATTCAGGGTAACGGGGGGCCTGGAGCCTATCCCAGGAGACTTAGGGCACAAGGCGGGGTACACCCTGGACAGGGTGCCAATCCATCGCAGGGCACACACATACACTCATTCACACACTATGGGCAATTTGGGAATGCCAATTAATCTAACCTACATGTCTTTAGACTGTGGGAGGAAACCGGAGTACCCGGAGGAAACCCACCAAGCACGGGGAGAATGTGCAAAGCCCATACACACAGAGACGGGAATCGAACCCGGACCTTGGAGGTACAAAGCGACAGTGCTAACCGCTACACCACCGTGCCGCTACACCATCAGCTCACTTATATCAAATTTTTTCATTTTAAAATCATATCAGTAAAAGACTCAAGGGCAACTTGTTATTTTAGCAACCAATAACATATAACTATAGACTGTCTACCTGACCCATAATCCACCTTACACTAAAGCAGTCTTGGTAGTTCTGGATACATATAATACACAATAAAGCAAAACAAAACAAAACAAAAAACCCTGAAGTTTTTCATTAATGTTTATTACAATGAAAAAAGTATTGTTATAACATTAACAAAGCACAACATTAACACAATAGCATTTATAATCAACTATTCACCAGTAAACTTGGGGCAGGATCATGGACACCCTAGACTCACCCATGCCCACAGGGACCAGAGGCCAGCCCGTCTGGTCCGATCCAACAGAAAAGACAATGTAGAACAAAACACTGAAAGATGCAAAGATTCAAAGGTGGCCAAGCCAGTCCCCAAACTCCCTAGGTGCCAATCCGATCGATGAGTACCAATGGGATACACTGGACAAACAAGTAAAATCCACAGAGGCCCCACTCCACAACCAAGAGCACCCAAACGATCCACTGCCAACGTCCTGAAGCCGGACATCACAGCACATCACCAGAGGTTTTTTGGAGTCATGCTATATTTAAAACACGTAGGAATTATGCAATATATAACAACAAGCTCAGTTCTTGCAAGAACAGTAACTTTGCAACTTGCATGAATGAAAAACACCATGATGAAACTGGCTCAAAACCAAAACTCACTTCATTTAGAGTCACCAGCCTCAGAAATCATCAATTAACAAACAGCACCTCAGATTAGAGCCGTTATGAAGGATTTACAGATCATAAGGAGCAGATATACATCTCAATATCAACTGTTCAAATGGGAATATTGTATAGTTTGGATGCCTTTAGTATTATTTTACTGTACAACGTAGAAATAAATAAAAACCAGGAAAGACTATGGAAATAGAAGACGTGTCCAAACTTTTGACTGGTAGTGTTTGTGTGTGTGTGTGTGTGTGTGTGTATTAGATGGATAGATAAAAACATGAAAGTGTTGTAACAGTAACTTTAGCCTTTTGGCGGCCACATAACACTACCCTGGCATTGATTGATTATTTTCCTACACTAGGCTCCTGAGTGTTTTATTCCTTAGATAATGGATGAAAAATATACTGTAAATGGTGCATTCTTTGTCAATGGTACTTTGCTACACAATCGATAATACACCTGTACACAATGACAGAATAGTTCAGTCTGGTGCATGTAGGGAGATGCACTATTTTGAAAAGTTCAAAAAAAGTTTTTCAGAATGGTTCACAGGGCATCTGATGGATGCAAAAAAAACACGGAGTGTAATGTTGATGCGAGTGAGCAGATATAAGATATAAAAAGACTTGTAATGTACATGTTCATCTGTAGTAATTAATCAAAGTTGCTGTGTTTAAATAAGAATCTACAGGAATATTATAACCAGGTAGAAACAACCCCCCCCCCCCCAAAAAAAAAGATGCAAGCTGGATAAAAAAAAAGAATACTGTCCTGTGTACATCTCTAGTTGAGGTTTATTATGAACTCGAGTGATGTAGCTGAGGTCGAAGAACTGTCACAGTTAGAATTCACACACGATTTAAAGTTACACCAAAGTAATGAAGCATTAACTTCATGCTTGTAAATAGCAACTACCCTATAAAAGAGCAGATCTGTAGGCCTTAGCGTCATCTGTGTGCATCATAAACTAAAAAAGGTTCATGGACTCTGGAGCCACATGGTTGGTGATAAAGTCGAGCCTAATTACCGAGACTGGAGGAAAATACAGACTGGAGCTTCTCGCAAATACAGCCTAATAATAAACCTGACTAAATCCCACATCTACAACTGTTGAACAAATGCGTAGTAAAAGTGTTAATCCGTTTTAAAGTCTAACACTTTGTCATACCGTATATACTCAGCATTGTGGTTATTCCTAACATGGGTATCTTAACCAGGGATCCAATTTTATACACACATGCCTTTTTTTAGTATATACACACTGCAGCTTGAACCTGATCAGACCATGAAGATGACATGATCTCTAAAAAAGTGAATGTGCATGCACACACAAACACAGGCGCGCACACACACACACACACACACACACAAACACAGGCGCACACACACACACACACACACACACTCACACACACACACACACACACACACACACACACACACTCACACACACAAACACAGGCGCACACACACACACACACACACACACAAACACAGGCGCACACACACACACACACACCCACACACACACACGCGCATTCCATGCCTGACTGCTACCTCATAAATAATGCCAATAATGCCTAAGTCTATATTTATCCCCTGACCCCACTCTGGGCTTACGCCATCCACCTGTCCAGGTTGTGTTTTCCCAATAGACGCCACTGTTTCTCTGGCAGCAGCCACAAACCGAGGTCTGTTTTTTGTATTGCAACTAAGAATAAATGTAGCATGGATCATATTAATCAATCATTTCTCTCCCAATTTGGATGTAGACCTGGTGATGACATAATAACGACAGCGGTCTGGGTCGTGGAATAAAATTCAGAAACAAAGTAGCATGCGATCATTTTCTCCATCCGTTTAACCCCTCTTTAACGAGCATCTGGCTGCATGTGGATCAGCGCTGGAACGTTTGAGCCCGGGTCTATTTTAGTCCTCCATACATGGAAAGAGTTTAGGTGAGGATGACTATAATCCGATTCAGGGGTTATGATGAAGGGCAATCAGCGTTTCACAAATGCCTTTTTGGTTATGAATCTGCGCCAGTGCTGAGCGTTTGCTTTTTTTTTTTTTTTTTTGTGCTCTTTCGTGCCACTTTGAAATCTGTCAGAACACATTTAAATATGTTAATTGTGCGTTGTAGGGTATTTGCAGGTCAAATCGATGTCTTGTGCACCAAAAGCTCACTCGTACTCCTTTAAGACTGTCTCCTATTGGACAATTCGCTCATATACGTCAATGAAGATTTAATCAATGTCACAAAAATTCAACTCGCTCCAATCTTGCCCAATTTCTAGATATGGATCAGCCGTGCTTATTTTGTTTAAATGAGCCCAAAAAGATGCCCCTGAATATAACCCTTGTGCTGTTTATTTAGCTTTTTTTGCCCCATTTTTTTCTTGCTGAATATTGGCTTGAGCAACAAACAGTATTTAGTCCAGCGCCACTGTCTGAAGGTTTAACTTAACCACAGTTTGTATCATGCTGAAACGAAATTATGGTTTGGGTGTTCTGAAGCTAAACACAAACACAGCAAAGGGGAACAAATGCTGTTCTTGATTTCCCTGATTTCCTTTGGGATTAAAGGAACATGTTCGTTGTTCATCTTTACTACTAAAGAAAAATCTTCCAGATTCCGAAGCATGGACTATACACATAATCTGACAGATGTACCCATAAACTCATGAACTTAAACAACTGTCTGAATACATTAAATTTTTTAAAATAGAATTTATGTCACCATCTCGTCCCTTTAGTTGAAGCCGCACTGAAGTGAATATGTTATAAATACGGCAGCATACAGTATATGTCGCTATGATGAATTATCATCATGCAGTAGTGATGAAAATAACTCTTGGCTCTTGCGAACACACACACACACACACACACACACACACACACACACACACACACACAGTAAGGTCATGCACTGGCGAGACCCCATGACTCGTGATGCCTTATGTTTACTGAGCAAATTCTTCCAAATGTGCCTGGCGTTGAGTACCAGCTAGTCAATCAGTTAGTGTGACACCTGCATACTTCTATAATGTATATTTATACCATAAAGCATTACTTAAAGGGGACCTACAAGGGGTTTTTAAGTCAAACCGCGACCTTCGATTGTGCAGAATGACAGAACACAGTTTTGTCTTACGGCTAAAACAGAGTCTCATCACCATACCGTGAGTCTTCTGTACGTAAATATCACTCGGTTTTACATTGTCATTCACAGGAAATTTCATCACAAGTCCCGGTTTGACTTGAACATCCCTCATATTATATTATGCAAAATTCACTTTTTAATCAATCAGATAAGTCTCCAGTGTGTGTGTGTGTGTGTGTGTGTGTGTGTGTGTGTGTGTGTGTGTGTGTATCCAAAGAACAAATCTGGAGATAATTATGTCCATTTTTCATTCTTGTATTGACCAGGCCTTGAACATGCCAATTAGATTTTTCTCCTATTGTGACCTCATATGAGAAGATACTACTTCCCTGGATTGTTGCAAAAATGTGCTGCTCTCTGGAGGGGTGTGGCTCAGCAGTTGCTCATATCCAGGCATTGGAACTACTGATTGGAAGATCCCAGGTTCAAACCCAACCACCACCACCACTAAGTTGCCCCTGTTGTGCCCTTGAGCAAGGCCCTTAACCCTCAACTCCTCAGATGTGTAATGAGATAAAAAATCATTACAAGTCGTTCTGGATAACGGCGTCTACCAAATGCTGTAAATGTCAATGAGTAAAACAGTGAGAGTATAAAAAAACGACATTTTCTGAGGGGTATTTCAGCCACACTTACAAGGTCGACTTTAAAGCTTTATAAGCCACATTCACCTTCCCAGATAAAAGATAACGACAGAAGGTACAAAACATGTAACCTTGATGGTACCACTGCAGCAACAATAATACACAGTACACATTTATTTCTGAAAATGTAGGGTTGAGTTTGGCCGACAGGATTACGTGATAATGTTACATGTCCATGTTTAAAAAAATCTATTCCGATTAATGTTACTTTTGTGTTGTTAAAATCATTATAAATGTTTCAACCTAAAAGTTTGCTCTATTCATGATAAATTTATAGATTAAAAAGTAAAAATCAGACAGGCACTCGATATGATTAGACTGCTAGCATAGTAGGCTAGCCAATGCGCTACTGTAACTGATTCAGTGGTTTTTATTTGCGTAGCAGTTCTGTCAACTGCCAAAGTAATGTTTGTGAGTTCCTCATCATTTAAATCCAGAATCACCCAAACACATTTTATATTTACTATCGCACACACATTCAGCATGACTAACTTTTTTATACAGGCGGCACAGTGGCTTAGATTCCCGCCTTTTTTTTGCATGTTCTCCCCGTGCTTGGTGGGTTGCCTCTGGGTACTCCGGTTTCCTCCCACAGTCCAAAGACATGCAGATTAGGCTAATTGGCGTTCCCAAATTGAACGTAGTGTATGAATGTGTGTGATTGTTGACTGGACGTCCTACCATGGTCGCAAAAATGGGAATGCTCACCATTGGCGTCCATGGTCCCTAATATAGACTATAGAGGTTCCTAGATGGATGGATAGATGGATGGATGGATGGAACTTGTTTATGCTGTTTAAACTGAGAGTTCTTAAGACAGGGACATTGATTTTTTGACATTGAAGTCATAAAACTCTTAAATGCACTCAGGTTTGTCTTTTGGATTTTGGATAATGTAATGTAGTGACCTTAAAACACTGTCTTGTAATCTGAGTACCGGTTTCAGAGAATAGCCACATTTACATAGCAGCCATCACCCACTATATTGTAATGATGGATGATTTGTGTGAAGACTAATGTTTTTTTTTTTTTTTTCTTGTTAGACCATTGTTATTCATTGAACGCTACAGAGAATTATGGTTCATTCAAACTGTCCTGACCTCTCTCATTAAGGTCTTGCCATATAACTCCAGGACTTCGATCATGGACACAACTCTCTTTTTAAAGAGCAGAAGAGTTGCACATGGTCCACATACCTCACAAGGGCGGTTAGTTACTGCATATTTCCAAGCTAGCATCTATTGTCTAAATTTAGAGCAGGTATGCCTGGCCAGCGCACATTTCGTATATAAAACAGTTGGGCCGGGAGTCTATTGTCTCCCCAGAGTTTGACTGTGTGCCTGCAGGATCTCAGCCACCATCATAATGGTAGGATATCATTCGACTCCTGGTTTTATTAACAATTTAATAGTGATAGATGAGCAAGGAATTAATTAACGTTACTGATGCATACAGAGGATCGTGGACAATAACTGTGCCAAGGTCAATGGCATGTTGGATAATAAATTGAGGATGATGTTGAGGGATTATTTTAAGATTTAACACGATTTAACTGAGCATAAATCAATGTTGCAATTTTGTTTACGGATCATGTTTCAGACACAGCAAGATGTACTGATTGGAAATTCAAAAATAATTGTATGAAAAGGTATTAAATGAAAGGAGTAAGGGGTACGGATTAGGTTAGCTGTTGCATCCAAATAGATTCCAAAGAAATTGTCCTGGATCAGTGTTTCACGTTCGAATTCTTAAATACTCTGTGTGAGATCAAGTTTGTTTGACAGAATATGAAACAAGTTAATATATACTGTATAATGAGAAAATAATTGCCACAGTTCTCACAAGTTTACTCTTGTATACATTGGGGTTGGGGTGGAATTTTCCATTTATACATTTCTATACATACTTGGGCTTAATTTACTGTATCTATCTTTTCTTAAAACTAAATGCGTGAAGGATTTTGCATAAGTCAAACCAAAGTAACAATTCCTGTTTACAAGTACACTGAAACTGCTTAGAGTGCGTCCTAAATGCCATGTGCCCTGAATTTATTTTCTGCCAACGCAGATTAGGAAATGCAGAGCCTTAGATACAATCTTCTCTTGCTAGTTTTGTGTGTTTTTTTCCCGTTCCAATTGACATAGCTAGTAGTATTTTAGATTTGCTTTGAATCATTTTAGTTTAATACGAAGGGCAGGGGGTTAACCCTTAATCGGTTAATCGGGTGATGCGCCACACATTAGGTAACTTACAAGTGCCAGTATCAGTATCAGTACCTTATATCTAATACATTAACAAATATATTTGTAGAAAATTTGTTTCTGTATTTTTGCACGTATTTAATGTTTAAATAAATGTGCCTTGAATTGTATCTGTGATATATCTACTTTTTGGAACACTTATTACCCTACATGGGCAAATGACCATATCTGATAACTTCACTGAGCTCGAGCAACAATTAATTCTTTTTAATTACCACAAAAGTATAAAAAAAAAAGGGGGGGGGGGGTCCTTGTAATAAAATTTAAAAAAAAAAGAGTATTTCAGTGAGTACCCAAGAAAAGGATGCTGGACTGCTGATCAGAAGGTCCCCGCTTCGATCCGTGGCACTGCTGGGCCCTTGAGCAAGGACCTTTACCCTCAACTGCTCAGATGCAAATTGGACGTCAGGCTGGCAACCCGTCCCTGTAAGGAACATAAGAGATAAATGACAGATATCTCTCCACGGGTGGGAAGCATTTGTCGCCTTGTGCCACGTGGACAGACCCTTAGCTTAAGGTTAACATGAAATGATGGTTAGACTTTCGACTGCTAGTAGTGCATCAAGGGCTCGTTACAGTAGACCACCCGGTCCGTACACAACTTGGCACAGGTTTCGCAAAGGATTCCGTTCCTGATGCAACACTCCAATTTTATCCGCATCCAGTGGCTGGGGTTTGGACATTGGGTGGGAATTGAACCCGGGCCTACCGCGTTTTCACAAAAATATTTCCATCAAATAAGCGACTAAACTTGACCATGTGATCAGCATCCCCTTGAAAACGCCAAATTACTTGCATTAACGAGAACTTTGTTATTGCTTAATGTATTAATTAATCATGTTGTTATGACACTGCACCTACTGTAGGAGTCTGACTATATGATTAACTATAGGTTATAATATTCTTCTATGCAGTATATGTTCATCTAGAGTCTGAGAATCATATAATATGAGAAGTTACCGATAGAAAAATGACTGCAGAACAAAAAAAAAAAAAAAACATATTCGTATCCAGACTCACACAAGAATTAAAATAATTCCAATCATATGTTTCATTTAATGCTTTTAATGACCTCTGCTGATGTTCTCCAGGCACCCAAAAAGGCCAAGAAGAAGGAGTCCGCCAGCTCCAATGTGTTCACCATGTTCGAGCAGTCTCAGATTCAGGAATTCAAAGAGGCAAGAGCCTTTTCCTCATTTATCCCAACGTGCATGATATACGATATTTCCAAACAATACAAACCATAACTCACAGCGAGCTCTGAGCTTAACAGCCGATTCCTTGGCTGAGACCAGACCTCGGCTATAATCACAGTAATTTACAGTGCACATGATGGATGGACTCTTAACACATTAGTCGTAGCACATTTCTTTGATATATATAGAGAGCGGATAATGTATCTTGAGTTAGTGTGTTGTAAATGCCTGCAGGCGTTCACCATTATGGACCAGAACAGAGACGGATTCATTGACAAGAATGATCTCAGAGACACTTTCGCCGCTGTAGGTAAACACTTTCCGTTTCTCAAGTAACAGTTTAACGGGTGAATTTACGACCGGGGTGCCATTTGGGTCCAACTGATATTACAGTTACATATGTATGGAAGTTTTAAATATTTCAAACAAATATCCTTGCTTTGCATAAATAACATAGAGCATTAATGAAACCCTGTAAAGGGTTTAGAAAAGACCAACTGTGCCTGTTCCAGACCACTATAATTACACTTATATCATAAAAATCACATTATTGTCATTGAAATATATTTAACATGTGATGCTTGAAGCATTTTCTCCATGGCTTGTCAGTTATAAGTTATGAACAATCTACACTGTAGTCACAAAATATTCAGTCAACACTGTTACAGTGTTAACACAGTGAACCGTGTCAAAGTCAAACAGCCAATATCATCCAAATTTCACTTACATTATTAATAACTAAAAATAAATCTTGGGTGAACTATTAAAATGTGCTAAATCCTTTAGCAAGGATGCTAATTAAGTAAGTTGTTTTTTGTACAAACTGCGTTCGAGTCAAACCGAGACTTGTAATGGTGCAGAATAACAGAACAGTTATGAGAGTAAAAACTCCCTTCATTCCCCCATATAATCTCCTGCTACACTAATGCACTTATCCCAGCGTTTTACTAGTCTTTGGACACCATCAAGGTTAAGGATTTTCTCAGTATGTTAGAGCAATGATCAGACTTTCTGATTGATATCTGAAACACTGGCCTCCCAGGAACTCCTTTAGTGGAAATGGCTTGGAGCGAGGTCAGGACTATACAGAGATGTGGCGATATCTCCCGCCAGAGTTCCTGTAATGTGCAAGTGGTGTTGGTGAATGTGTTGTGTACAGTTCCTACAGACAGATGCTTCTCTTCCGCAAGTTGGTGACATGTTACCCGTTTTCCTGCTCGATTTTCAATTAAATTTTATGTTGATTGATATGATGCTTGACTACATGCTGAATGTTCACGGGACTGTAGTGGGTTTCAAATCACGTCATTCACGGATGTATGACCTTCTTTAAAATGTTTGCGCCTTCCAAAGAGCCTCATCACTGTCCTGCGCTTGAAGTCTTCTGTAAAAGTCGATCTCTTTTCATTCATGAGAAATTTCATCACAAGTCCTGGTTTGACTTGAACGCCCCTTGTATTTGCTAATTCTTTGCTCAAAAAAAAACAAAAAAAACCCTCAACCCTGTTTCTCATTTAAGAGCATAAACGCAAGCTACAAGAATCATGCTTTAATGACAAAGAAAGGAAAATGGAAGCTAATGGCCCAATATTTACTGTAGGTTGCTTGATATGATGTTGAGACAGGGCTCTGGATCACAAGAACCACCGTACGGCATTTTAAAATGAGAAGTCCAAATGAGCATTAGCTGTTGTTTTCTCGCTCATGCTTCCAGGTCGTCTGAACGTAGGTAGCGATGAGCTTGAGGACATGCTAAAGGAAGCTCCAGGTCCTATCAACTTCACAGTGTTTCTCAGCATGTTCGGCGAGAAGCTCAAAGGTACTCTCCATCTTCAGTTTTTATAGCCATATAGCTAATATACAGCTTCAATGAATGTACTCCCAGTTTATCTAGTCTAACTAGTAAGAACTTTTTAGGTACTGACCCAGAGGAGAACATTCTGAATGCCTTCAAGATCTTCGACCCAGAGGGAACTGGTGTACTGAAAGGAGATGAGTGAGTGATTAGCTCTTAAGGCTTTATTTTCTTTCTTAATTGTTTGTTCTTGTACAGTGGTCAAAAGTGGATGGATTGATGGATGTAAACCGTTTTTGGTCCAAAGTTGCAATACGACGAATAAAGACGTCTTCTTGGTTTTAAAAGATCTAATGCTGATTTGATTGGATATCACAGCAGCATAAACAAGCACACCTCTTACTCACGCTACTCTTATAAGAAGAAACTATTATATGCAGTCATGCTCCCGACAATTCCTTAGGACTTTATGACAATCCTTATGATCATCTTTTACCTTATAAATGTTACAACCTCCATCCGGAATTAACCTAATTGAGATTATGTCATGATGAAAGTACACAAAATTGACCACAGCACTGAATAGTGAAGGTGGAGGAAAAACCAATATACACGGTGTCCACAAAGTCTGGGTACATAGGAAATTTCATTATTCTATTTATTAGTTATTTTAAGATGTGGTGGTTTAGCGGTGAATAAAATCATGACTGTTGTTCAGTGACGAAGCTACATTTTATGTAAATGGTGAAGTCCACAGACAGAATCTTCGATGCTGGTCTCAAGGCAATGCAGACCTATTCAATCGAGTTCACCTTAATTTTGCAAGGCACATCGAATTATGCATTGAAAATGATGGAAATCATATTGAAAATATTATTTATTAACATTAGAATTAAATACAAATGGGATAAAAGCCATATCACACTTGAGGCCGTGCTATCGTGCATGCAGCTGCATCACATTTATGCTGATATTCAGTACAACAGCACTCCCTCTCATGTGATATTCCGCAATTATGTCCAGGTTGTAATAGTACAAAATGTAGATCATATAAAGGGGTGAATACTTATGCACTGCACAATGATTTGTTCTTGATTTACTTTTTCTTCTGTTGTTCAACAGGATCAAGTTTTACCTGATGACTCAAGCAGACAAATTTACAGAAGCTGAGGTGAGCGACAATGAATGTACACTTCTTAGGGTGCTTTTTATTACAGGGGAAAAAATGGACTATGTACTTTTAAAAATAAATAAATAAATAAATAAATAAATGAATGAATGAATGAATACATATGAAATTCTTGAAAATTGTAGCTACTATAAGAAGCAAAACTTGCTAACTAGGTTAGCTGTATTATTATTATCATTATCATTTTTTTTATTAATAGTAATTGAAAAACTATAGTCGATTGAAATATTTAAATTTATATGTCATATATTAACATTTAAATGAGTCACTAACAAGACTAATCTTTCACTATCATTTAGTTCTCCATTCTGCTAGTTAACATTTCAGACAATAGATTTAACACACACACACACACACACACACACACACACACACACACACACACACACACACACACACACACACACACACACACACACACATCAGTCTGGTATTATCTGTGCATTTCCTCTCTCTCTCTCTCTCTCTCTCTCTCACACACACACACACACACACACTCATGCACACAAGAGTCACTCATTTTGTGTAGCAGCTTTCATGCACCATATATCAAAGGCTTGAAAATAAATGCCTATATAACACACACCAACACACACACACACTCATTCACGCACACACACATAAAAACAAACAAGCCCTCTGTTCCCATGGCAGCAGTGTGCAGTAATCTGATGGCTGGCTTCCCATGGCACCCTGTTCTGACTCACTGATGGCTCATGTGATTACAATAATCCATCTTCCTGTCAAATACCCCCCAAAACCCCGCATAGGATAATGTGGGGGAGGGGGCAAAATGAACGAAGAAAAATTGCTTAGGCACACTTTGGCTCCCATGTGTCCAGCAGATGAGCGGCCATGCTGCGTTGGCAGGGTAATGGACGCTCGGGAAGGAGGGGGGGGGGTCCACAGGGGCTCGTGGGCAGCGCTCTTGATCAACCATGTGGGTACACACAGGAGACATGTGCTCACGCTCATGATCAAACGCCGTGCCACTCGTTCCCTATGGACGGGTCCCGCTGGGTTTATTCCGAGTTCGGTTTCAGCTGACAGGAGCAAGAAAAACACACACACACACACACACACACACGGCAGCACAGTATGCAAGGCAGAGAAGGACAGAGATTGGAGGCCACTGTGGCCAGGTGAAACAGGGATCAGATAGGAGAACAGGGAAATAAATTATTGTAGCAGATGAGAAGTTGTATTACCTTTTTTTTGTCCACCAGAAGGTTGATCTAGAGCCATCATGAGCACGTTGACAAACTAGACAACATGGTATCAGGGCATACTTACGTATCAGTATTAATAATTCATTACCTTATCTGCCATTAGCAATGAAAAAGCTCAACCACGATATACTGTAAAAATAACGTACTTTCTCTTTTAAAGGCCACCTTATACTGTACATAGAGCTCAAATACAGACTTTGTCTTTGTCTGTCAATCTGACTTGATGAGTGACTTTAGGAAATCAGTGAACACAAAGGAACCACCCATAAAGAAATGGTATCATGGTAGCCTAAAAGCGCCTGTACCACACACTACGCCGTACGTACACTGTTTAGTGGGAAAAAAAAGTCGAACACTTTGAATTTCATTCAGTCACCTTTAGCTTTGATTAGAGCACACAATGTGGTGGCCAGTTCATATGTGAAAAAGCTTCCTCATGCTCCCAGAACCACTCTTTCACAACCTGAGTCCTGGAATATACCCGCGCCATCGGGGGAGGAAAAACTTTGTAGATGTAGGTGATAACCTGGTCATTCAGTAAATTCAGGTCATCAGCAACCCCAGATCATCGTAACACTGCCTCCAGAGGCAACTTGTAAAGTGGTCACTATGCATGATGGGTGCATCGCTTCATGCGCTTCCCTTCTTACCCTGACACGCCCATTGCTTTGGAATAGGCTCAATCAGAACTTTTCCATTGCTACAAAGTCCAACCTTTATGCTCCCTAGTAAATCTAAGCCTTTTTTTCTGATGAGTCTCACTAACAAGTGATTTTCTTATGGACGCACAGCTGTTAAGTTCTCATCACATTGCGTGTGTATGGAAGTCCTTTTACTTTCTTTGTTGATTTTTCTTTTACCATGCAACTTCACTAAGTGTTTATCTCTATTTTTGTCCCCCCCCCCACCATATTTCTTCCACAAAGTTATTGGTTTAACACTATCCTTCCAGGTTTTGATAATGTGTTTTTGGGTTCTTAAGCCAGTTCTAGTAATTTCAAATCTCCTTAGTTGTTTTCTTTGCTTGATGCAGCCCAATAATTTGACCCTTCTGTAATGACAATTTATTTTTTGTTCAGACTGTGTAGTAGAAGTATATTGCCAATGCGACTATACCATGGTATTTTTTGCCAGTACCATGGTATTTATAGTATTTGCTGATATAGTTCATGTACCATGCTAATGTACATGGTTTCAACATGGTGGAACCAGGTAACTTTGGTGCATTGATTCATCTACTATATCAGGGTACATGGTTCTACAGTACATATAGTATGGTAACATTATTATATGTATGTGGTGTAGGTTGAAACTCTTAATAGTTACATATAATATGGTGCAATATGTACAAAATTTCATATTAGATACCTGCTGAACATTTTGGTACCCAATAAGTACTATGATATTCCCGAAAGTGGTGTACCCTGTACACTGCACCCTGCACTGTGAGGTGCCACTATCCCTACCCTGGTATGCTATAAAGTCCTAGGGTGCCTACCATGGAAATATACTATGGTATGTACTGTAAATTATATTACATACCAGAGTGAAATTTATTATGGGCAGACACAACCAAAACGAACTAATTGCAGACTATTAATGTATGCAATGTGGTATTTTGCTTGAGGTCACAGATATGACTTAATATGAACCTGAAAGAAAAATAATTAGGGTTTCCTCCGGGTACTCCGGTTTCCTCCCACAGTCCAAAGACATGTAGGTTAGGCTAATTGGCGTTCCCAAATCGCCCGTAGTGTGTGAATGAGTGAGTGTGTGTGTCTGTGAGTGAGAAAAATAATTAGTCCTAATTTAGTGTTCAAGCCTGACACAATGTGAACGCGCTAATATTTATAACATCCTTGTTCACTACACATATCGATAGATTTGTGATCTTCTTGTAGCACAGGACAAATGTAGGACAATTCTAACACGTGCATTACCATTTTCACCTAACTCTACCAGGAAACTGATTAAGCTAGCAAATGAAGAATTATACCCAAGAGATACAATATCCACCACTTTCTTTATCGTGCATTTCATTTCAACCATCTTTACTTGCTTCACTCACGCTTCTTGCAGATGACGCAGATGTTGCAGATGTTCCCTCTGGACGTTTCTGGTAATCTGGACTACAAGAATCTCTGCTATGTGATCACACACGGAGAGGACAAGGAGCAGGAATGAGGAGACGGAAATAAACGTTGATTTCTAATCGCACTCATTGATGTCATTGTTGTTACGTATGTTTGTGAATAAGCTTTGTAGACCACTGTGTATTTTGTGGTGAAACTCTGAAGATGGATAAAGACTTTTGGGATTGTACAAAGTCTCCATTTTGTGGAATAATTCATTCTGAAAATGTTTGCTGAAAAAAAAAGGGGTCCACTTTACGTGGTGGCAGTACTGTAAAGGTTAAACTGCTACTGTAGCTACTGGTCATTTCAAGACAAGAAAATAAATGTAAGTTATAATAGTACAATAACATTACAAGTTGGCACAGCTGGTAGCCCTGTTTCTTCTAAGCACCAGGGGGAACTGGTTCAGTCTCGAGGTCGGGTCTTGTGTCTCAGTGGAGTTTCATCCAGTATGTTCTCACCATGTCCCATGGGTTCTCCAGTTTCCTCCCAGTAGGTGGATTGTGTGCATTTAAGAGCAAACAACAACAAAAAATATACCACTAATCATATCTCATATCATTGTCAAAACCACTTACTGGGTTAAAGGTTAATAAACCAGTGTTGAGAATCATAGAAGGAAATAAACAGACAAGAACCAGACAAATTACACTTAAATTCCGGTATTTAAGCTCATTCGGCTGATGTTTTTTTAGGAGGTTAGGAGTTTTGCTCCAATTGTGGTATCTTGGTGCTGGGATTTGAACTCATAACCTTTCGGTCAGTAACCCAATTCCTAAACCCCTGCCAGAAAGCCATCTCAGAACACACTACATGTCTCAGAGAGGCTACACAGATCAACATTCTCAGGAAGAAAGCTGAACTGATCAATGATTCCTATCCAGGTTCCTTCTGCATCATGCTGATGGTAAGATCAGAATTTGGAACAACCATTTTGTAGTATAGGGCATGTTTTCCTCGAATGCACAAACGCTTCAGATAACCATCGCTGATGCCATTATGATTACAATTTATCACAACACACAGGGACTCTTTTAGAATGTACTTTGAGTTAAAACATGTTTTTATCTCAGAATGGCTTCAAGAACATTTTATTTGCTTCAGTGGCTCCTGGTATCTTTGGGATTATGTTAAACAGGGATGTTCACAGCCCGACTGCACAGAAATACATTTTACTGTGCAGCCCATATGATCCAACATCCGTGCACAAGCTAATCCAGAATTTTGGAAACAGCAGAATTCATGCTGTTTCAATGAACTTGGTGATTTTCTTAATGAATTTGTTTAAGTCAAAATAATGTTTTAACTAAACTTTCAAATGTTCTAATCACAATTGTACAGTTTCACATCTACACACTCACTCATCCTCTATACCGGTTTATCCTGTATTCAGGGTCGCAGGGACCTGTAGCCTATCCCAGGAGGCTTGGGGCACGAGGCGGGGTACACCCTGGACAGGGTGCCACTCCATCGCAGGGCACAGACACATACACTCACACACACACTACGGGCAATTTGGGAACACCAGCTAGCCTAATCTGCAGGTCTTTGGACTGTGGGAGGAAGCCCACCAAGCACAGGGAGAACATGCATACTTCATGCACAAAGAGACGGAGATCGAGCCTGGCCGGGAATCGAACCCAGACACTGAAGGTGCAAGGCGACAGTGCTAAGCACTACACCACCTTGGACGGGGTGCTAGTCCATCACTGAGCACACATAGGCAAACATACTTATACATTCACACACAATTAGCATGTTTTTTTGGAATTTTGGTGGAAACTGGAATACCCAGAGGGAACCCACCAAGCATAGGGAGAACATTCAAAACTCCACGCACACAGACCCGAGACGGGAATCGATTCTGAAGGTAAGAGGACACAGCGCTAACCACAGCGCTAACCACCCAGATTCTTGTGTATGTAGATATATATATATTTAAACAAATCAGTCATCCATGAATTCTCTTCAAATGTTTAAAGAGAATGTTATGAAGTATGAAGAGAAAACAGCATTTTACAGGAATAAACGTCTCACACGTGGGTAAACAGGCAGCATGTCGCTAAATGCTGAGATTTGGAATGAATACAGGTTTGAAAAGTCAAATAAAGAAACAAATTTAATACATACAGGAGTCCCGAGTGGTAACACATGGTCGGAATTACCACAGAATTTTCAATGCTGACACGTTCAACATACAAACATGGTTGTCTTTTGTTAGCAAGAAGCTAGTTAGCTAACTCTGGTGAGTGATGTGTTTTTTCTCTCTCAAACTGTGTGGTTGATGTTTTCAAGCAAATAAGTTTCTATGTTGAATGTATGAATCTAAAGCTAATAGTACAACTATATACAACTCTATAACTCATTTAAACATGAGACGTTTTGCTTTGTTTATTTCTGATTCTGTGAGTAGCCATGTCGATTTGATGTCTCGTCATAAACAGGAAAAGAACTCAGATTTGGGAATAATACAATCAAGTTCATACTGTACATCTCCGGCAACAGTCCCCATCTGATTTGTTAGGAAAGGTGTAAATATATTGAACATGATGCTATTTTTAATATGCTTTAAATATCAGAACCGTTGTTTGCTATAGATGGCAAGAAGAAGAAGAAAAAAAATCCTGATTATTATTACTGATATTTCTTTTTCTTTTTTTTTTTTTGGTTTGCTAGCCCTAAGCACAGCCGTGTAACTGCTCTCTCAATCCGCGATGATGAGTATAACTCAAAATCATTCCACAGTCATGCAGCTGAAAACTGATTCAGTTATCATGTAATAATAAGGTATATTGTATATCCAGAGAGAAAAAGTCTAGTTTTGCTTTTGCATCCTGAAAATTGGTTAAAAAAGGTACACAACCTGACATACAATAGGTATATAAAAAAAACAACAACCAGGTAACACCATAAAGGCAGAGAAAGAGAATTTTTTATTAAATGACAATTTTTTTTTTGTGTGTGTGTGTGTGCACCGATTAAAAAAAAAAAAAAAAAAAAAAAAGCAACCTCCATAAACAAACCTCGGATCCTTTTTTTTTTGCCGCCGAAAAAAACTTGACGCCAGAGTGCAAAAAAAAAAAAGAAGGGGAAAAAAAGGTAAATATTGGCTGAATACAAGGTAGAATATACTAACAGCTATGACAGCATACAGTCTTCAGTACAGTACAAAGTCAGGTCATACTTTTATATCGTAAAATATCATTAACACGGCTGTTAACTACTGTATGAGACCAACCTGGTTAAATATTTATATTTATATATATATATAATTTTTCAACTGAACCAGCAGTGTACCACCGCTTATCAGCTGCTGATGTAAGAAAGAGGTCAACTTATGGTAAGATCCTACAGGCTACAGTCGAAGTAAAACCGATAATTCAAATGCATAACATCTAAGCTAAAATGACAGTGAAGTCGTTAAATAAATGATTGGAAACGGGGCCCTAATGCTCGGAAGTCAGTGCACACTGTAATCTCGTCTCAGTGCTAATGGAGCGTAAACGAGTGAGACAAATGTTATCTGGGAAAGCGGCTTTTGAAAACAATTGGCTTATAAATAGGGCAATCCCATTACAGCAGAGCACCGAGTCACGGAGACATGTTTCGTTATCTTAGAGTAAGTACGCTATTAATTTCCTTTCTACAGAGCCAGCTGTACTCTCAGCAAACCTACTCGGGAGAAAAGACGGTCTGCGGCGGCAGACAGGGGAAGCTGTAGTCCGACTGATATGTTTGTTACACTTACACGCACGGTAGGGCGAGACAAATAATACAGGAAGAAACCAGAACAGAAACACAACGAGAAAGCCAAGACCACGGGGAATCAAAGCCACGGTTGCAATTTAGCTGACAGAAAACATCCCACCAAATCCGAACAAGCTGTTTTCAGAACTGCAGAAACAAAACAATAGGTGGCTGGGGTGTTTTTTTTTCTTCTTCTTCTTTTTTTTTGTTTTTTGAGGCTGATCCAGATGTTTCTCATTTGCCGATGTTTTATTTGGAGCTGCCTAGCAGGCAGGAGCCTCATTTGTTCCTTCCCGACTCACTACAGCCTTAACGAGCTTAAGAACCGAGAACAAGCCCGAAGGACGCTGACGAGCCATCACCAGGTGGAGTGCAGGGCCTGTCTACGAGTGTGCGTGTGTTTACTGGGTATGAGCAAGAGCGAGCGGAGTGCAGAGACAGCAAGATGACAGTTCATAAACTAGAAAAATCAAAACTTACAAAGAGTACACACACACACACGCACACACACATATACCCAAGTACAAATATAAAAACACTTTCATGTCTTATAAAAAAATTACGATTCATACGTTGCCTTGTGAAAACTGTACAGCAAAAACAATTTCCCTATTAATGATGGAAAGTTCACGAGAAGTTCACGAGATTAAGTTCACTATTAACAGCATTGAATGACAGATACACAGAAATCACTAGTGTGAATGTCAAACACTCCTCCTCTTTTGCTGGCTGGAGTAGAGAGAAGAAGAAGAAGAAGAAGAAGAAGAAGAGCGAAGGCGCACTGATTCGGCCCGTTTGAACTTCATGGCCGGTAGACTGAGAGCATCTGACAGGCCGTCTAGTCCGGAGCCAGCCTCTGCTGGGTTCTCTAAAGGCAGAAAACACACACACACACACACACACACACACATGGAGTCGAGCATTTCTCTTCTTCCTTAACGTTATCCAGATTTAGTTCATTACATACACCTGTCCCGGGTGGTTTGTCTAATCTACCCTGTACTTCAGCTGCATTTCAATCATGTGCTCTGAGTGTCCGCTACTTCCTTTCTGTGCAAGGTGTCAAAAAGGAAACCAGACTACACGAAAACTCACTAATCATTCTTGCAAAAGGCAACACTGGGTACGTCCAGGAAGAAAAAGAAGAAGAAGAACAGGAAAAAAAAAAACTTATTCTATAAGAATCTCAGCCCCATTAAGAGACCAAACTGATGGACACTTGATAAATGGCTACAGGAGCATGAATAAGTAAAACGTTCCCATTACCGTGAATGCCAATCATGTGCTCCAGAATAAGCACTCGCTCAGCCAGGATCTTCAGCGCTTCCCTCAGCTGCTGAACTCCTTCACCCTGCAATCACATCAGCACAAGTCCATTCGAATTTCATCAAATGTGGCGAACGAGGCATTTTGCCGCATCGAAAATCTGTCTTTAATTCACTGAGTGAAAGAAATCTTAGAATTTCTAGAGATCAAAAGCTAGAACGCAGCAGTTAAACAATGTTAACTGATTTATAGGCTACTAATTGTTCATTCCTGTGATTCCTTTAGCCTGATTTATGGTTCTGCGTCGAGTCTACGGCGTACAGTAGGTTTCGTGTAGGTAGTGCGTAGCCATGTTCCCTACGCCATGGCCTGAAAAGTGCACCTTTCTACACGCGTAACCACACAGCGCGGTGACGTCGACCACGACAACTCTGATTGGTCCACCTGGTTGCATCGCATTTCCGGCCTCTTCTTCTATGCTTCCATTGTTTTTTTGTTTTTTTTTCATTCCTTATGTTGACAGTTGAATAAATGGAGACCAAAATCAAGGAAAGACTTTGTAAGTATGTATATTTGTATGAATCTTCTCCTCCACACTATGGTGGAACATCCCTGGTTAGCGATTGCCAAACATCTGTTTGGACGTTTTAGTAGTCTCCTCTGTTTGCATTACGGTAATTTCAATCTCAGGCTTTGCTTTAAGGTTCAAATGTCATATCAGTATTAGTGTTAAAGCAGCTCACCTCATTAAGGCTTTCTCCTGGGTCGCCTTTCTGCCCCTTGACACCCATCGGACCCTGTGAGGGCACAATAAGATGCAGGCGTGGCTCAAAGATCAGATTCTTAGAAGCCAAAAGCATGCTGATGCTTGTGTATAATAAAATACACTTACAGCCAAGCCTTGCTCTCCGATTAATCCTGGAGGCCCCTGGATAAACAAATATTTACAATTTACTGCAAGATAATGCACATAATAATAGAGCTACAGTTCTGAAGCTATGTCTTAGCTAAGCTTATTGCCGCATCTATGTGTGATTAAAGGACATGTTTAGTGTGGACTAGCAATATTAACCAGAGGTAGGACTCTGATACGCAAATTATTTAAAAAGCCTCCTGTTTTTGTTGCTTTTGTCACCTATGATCCAAATGTAACTTTTCAGGCATTTTAGACTTTCATATACTGTATATTTGTGAATACAAACAGAAATGAACCTGTTTTTTTCCCCCTTTTTCCTTATTGCTGCTTCAACAAGCCAATTCGATTTTTTTCCCTCTATTGTGACCTCATATAAGAAGATCCTCTCTACCCGAATTGATCCTCAGCTCTAGACTTTTATGAAAGGGCGTGGCTCAGCAGTAGCTCATTTACAAAGACACAGAAACTGTGTGTTTGGAATAAGAGTGAAAACGAGAGAACAAAAAAAGCCTTATCCGAGAGGTGTTTCAGCTGGGCGGTTACAGTAAAATATGGGACATTTAAATGTAACTGATGGACCGAGTGATCTCTGATGAAAGCCGGTGTGATATACAGCTCTAGCCTATTTCATGAACGTTCCAAAACATTAAATGCAACAATAAACATACGAAACATATGTCTTTCATGATTAAATAAAACTACATTTTACCCGACGTGTTTTCATTGGAAAAAAATGGCTCTGAATTTTGCCAGAACTTTGCTTCCATGAATCGTGACAGATCCACATCAGATCAAATGCAGGTTCTCTATCACCTTCCCTACAGATCACGCACTGGTGAAGGTGTCCTGTTTCATTCTTCATTCCCTCTACAATCAGTTCAGTCTAGAGATTGCTGCTTTTGCTCATCAGCCTCCTCCAGCTCCGCGGGCTGCGGCGTTACAGGGAGTGTATGTAAACAAAGCGCTGTTTGATCCCAGCAAAACATGAGCTGGACACCTGAATATAAATGTAAGAATTATGAGCTGGAAAGAGCCGCTGGAGGAATATCAGATCTGATCTTCATTCACACGCAGAAATCGAGCCAGCGCTGCTCTTAGAGCTCAGTTTCAAACACATCATAAATCCGGGATGCGCACTATGGACGCATCAAAAGATTCTCAAAAAATCCACCTGTGAGAGATTGCTCCTCTTGACGTCCCTTTCTCACTTTTATATTGTTAAAATGAGCGGAGAGATTTAACCAGCAGCCGGCCGTGACTGCATATTTGGGTTGCAGTAATTTGGACAGGCTTTCATTTTTTATCACTGTGTATATACAGTATATTTCTAAATAGAAGTCCATATTATCCGGTTGACAACACTCAATCTCAGATTTTCATGTGAGAGCAAAGTCAGAGTGGTGCACACATAGTATATCATCCTCTTCATGAGCACTCTTTCCCACTCCAGTTTGCTGCATTCCCAGCAAGAATTGATGGTTATCAAAACACTGTAGTGATATTTGCAACATTATAGATGTTGGGACCAAATCGATATTAGGCTGTTCTCGGAATGACATGATGATGGGATAACATTGAACAAACGAGCACAAACCAACGACTTTAAAACCATATTGATAGCCTAAGCAGGACTCAAAACTCCAGCCGCTCCAGTCAAAGCTCTATGTCCTAACCACTGGGCCAAAGAGAACATGTTGTTGGGGCTAGTAAACATGCAAACATAACACAACATGAGATACACTCCCTGTGTGTGGGAAGCTGTTTTATCCGTCCAAACCTCCGATCAGAATACCTTTAAACCCTGCTAGAAACTTCACGGACTGTGGATGTTGCGAATGGATGTTAATCAGCACAAAGGCCCCAAATAAAGGTTGAAATTAAGTTGTTGTTTTTGGTCCAAAACGACATTGTCCAGATGTTGATCGGCATTGCAACATTGATACAACCAAAATTATAGGTATAAAAAGGTATAAAAGTCATCCAAGATTAGGGTTCTTGATGGGTTTTATCTTACAGCAGAAATGTTTCTTTGCAGCATAGTCACCCCAATCTGATCATTTGGTACAAAACAAGATCTGGGCAAGTATTTACAGGGGCTTTCCCACATTCCTGAGCACATAAGACGAATAACAATCGAAATTCTTGACATTTCTTAGTCACTCATTATTTAAGTCATCAAATGTCTCAAATAAAAATGTTAAGATGTATTAATGAATTATATAGGATTCAGCTACAAACGGTACCAGCCTCAAACTCTGCTGAAGTCTCAAGAACTGTCTAAAAGCTGTCACGAGTTACCTACCAACTATTACAAAGTACCTACTACACCTTAAGAACTGTCAAAGACTCGTCCAGCACTGCTATGATTGCTTACATGTTAACACCAACCTGGATGCCCATGACTACAGTAACTATGAACCTGACATTTTTAGCCACTGCAATTTTTGATTAATTTCAATAGGACTAATGTTTGCTGTCTGATTTGTATAGAGCAGCTATATTTCTTACAGGTTTTGAAATAGTAAAAACTACTAAAAACATCTTATAAGCATTGAAATGCTGTGTAACTTGTTTTAATCTTTTAAATGTCATGTCTTATACAAAGCAATAGTTTTCTTTCTTTCTTTCTTTTTTTTTTATTTCCACACGGCATTCCAGGCCAGTAGGTGGCAGTACAGTAAACCACCACTTGCACATAAACACATAAGGAGGAAGATGCAAGCGGATTCTAATTTCTGCAAAAACTAAGGTAGAACATTTAAAATTTTGTCTAAATTATTTAAAAATTCTAAATTTGACAACTGTGTACTACTGTATCTATTAGAGAGTACTACAGTATGTAGTAGTTTGGATCTGATTTTTATCAGGTTTGTTCCAAACCCTTGTATGAGAGGTTTTTTTACAGGGGCTCCAGGTATCTAAGCTGTCCATCATCATTAAACAAGGATTTTTCCAGGCCCTATGATTTATACAATCTTGAGATCATAACGGTTTAGGATCAAGCACTTGTTGCAGTTCCTGTTTTACCATTTTGACCAATGTCAACTCAGATAGTTAAACATGCTAATAATATATACTCGATGTCTCTCGATTAAGCTTAATAGCTAAGTAAGCTACAGAAAAAATAAAATGCAAAACAAACATTATCAGTTAATACATTTTTAAACATGTAATTTTTTATCAGCAATGATTACCGATTAACCATTAACAACTAACTTGGGTATGTCGAACAGTGAAAGTTACCAGGTTTAAAAAAAAAAAAATTGCTGGTCACGCCAAACCGGTAATTAGCAATTCAATAAAATTTTATGCCGCAACTACATTTCAGAAATACAAAATACAACAGGACATGAGAATCAGGATGATTCAAGATTCATCAACATACAGTATAGTAGAATAAGATCTCACCTTTTCACCTCGGTCTCCTTTAAGTCCCGGTTCACCGGCTATGCCAGGGAAACCCCTCAGTGCCTAAAACACACACAAACAAGTAGTACCCTTTGTGTATTTAGTTTGTACACAAGCTATAAGCTAGCTATGCTAAGCTATGCTACCTATCTTTAGGTATAAACCCCTTAAATCTTCATAGATATACAGTATCACAAACAACTTTTGGTTTTGGTAAACGGTAGGGTAAATTCTGTCCATTTGAAAGGGCAACATGGCCTTAAACCCAACTTTCCTGAGGTAAAAAGAGATTCCGGTTATCCAAGATGGACGCCCTCATAACCTTTCTATATTTAATATTCAGCTACAAGGTTCCATTTTGTTCTAGTGTTCTTTGTTCTACACAGTGCTAAAGACCTGGATGTGATTTGAAGATTGATGTTTATATGCTTGGTGATGATTATAAATCAGACAAACGTCCATTACTTGTTAGCAAAGTTATCCTTTCAGAGTTTACCAAAAATTAGCAAATGTGCTAGCTGTTAGACTACACCTGGATTAAGGAGAACACTGTTGTTACTTAATATTTCACTAAAACAGTTCTTCAAAATGGACAAAAAACTAAAAAAAAAATGTTTTCAAATAAATGTTAAAGATGTTTGTTTGTTTTAGTGTAAACATCTACTTACATCTTGCCCAGGTAAACCTGGAATGCCAGGAGCTCCAGCAGGACCTGGGGGTCCTTAACAAATACAGGTTAAAAACAAAACAAAACAAAACAAAATTAAAGACATTACATTTGGAAGTTAGAATAGTAGAATCTGATCATTTACTTTGAAATACTGAAATCAATTGTTTTTAATTAAAATCAGAGCACATAACGGAACATTCCACCCTGAACAACTTGCCTATTAATCTTTATAATTAACTTTCTGAGGTGTCTAAGAAAAAATGTTTTACTTCCCTACATTACCCACAATGCTGTCTGTATTTCTCTGTTAATATTAATTTCTCACTAATAATGAAATAGCAGGTGAGAAAAGGAGCTCTTTTGTTTTTAGGTGCAAAATCCTGCAGTTATCCCTTACGGTCGAGAGATTGTTTCATTTTCCCTCCCATTAAACACCATTGTTATTCCCATTAACACTGTTCCACTATGACCGCGGAGCATTCTCCAGTATAACCACTGATGTGCCATTGGAACAAGGAAAATACAGCACCAAATAACAACTTAGCACCATTGCAAATATTTTTGTCAGGGTGGAGTTTTCCTTTAAGTAAACATGTAAAAAGTTACTGCACTATAAACATATACAGTGTGTGTGTGCGTGTGTGTGTGTGTGTGTGTATGCAAGTGAGAGAGCGAGAGTATACAGTATTATGACGTACCAGGCAGGCCTGGAGGTCCTATACGACCTGGTTACACACAACACAAAGACAATTAGTATTAATATTAGAGATGAGGGAGAAACAAATTTGATAAAGATGCTCATCATAATCCTTTTGTGTGCAAATTCATGTATCCAAAATACATTTTTAAAATACATACATATATTTTCATTTGAGCTGGTGAAACGTCTCTGTGTGTAAGGTTTTCTGATATTGTGTGAACGTTCAAATACCTCTATGCCAATAAAACAACCCATATTGGACTTCCTGATTCCTTGTATGGTAATACTGTACCTCCTACAGCCCGTGCGCAGACGAATATAGATACAAATAGCTTGTGTCCCCTGGAACCATTTTGTCTAACCGGAAAATGCTAATGTGTCTCTCTCTCTCTCTATGACTTACATGTTAATGACTTTTTGTCCTTTTGATGTACAGGACATATGTGACACAGGAAACCTTGCCCTCAAGCTTAGAAATGCTCTCGTTGCTTATAATGAACCGAGAACATAACAGCCTGCATGCACATGTGTTTGTCCCTCTCTTGGTTCGGAACACCAGCCGTTAAACGCACAGATGTGCGGAGGATGCATCAAGTAATAATTCTTCCTTAATTTACCTTAAAACTTGACAAACAGGAAGTTTCACCATGTCTAAATGGTCCTACACACTCTAAACTTTCCAAACATTGGTAGGCTGCACAGTGTCCCGTGTAGCAGGAGGGACATTTGTGAGATTAGGAGAAAAGACATACCAGGTATACTTGCTGCTCTGTAAATGTAAATCTTTGATTAATTAAACATTAAACTTTGATCGAACTTTAATCTCAGGTTAATTTGTATTTTTGTATTTAAATGCGTTATAGGTTTATAGGTAAAAAGCTTTAAGGTTATGACCCCTTTTTCCATGATTTAAGGTTTTAAAATTGTAACAAAACAATAATAAAAAAACATTTATATCAAATCTTGATATTTATAAAATTGGTATACATGAAGAATCGCAAGACGAATCATATCGGTACCTAGGTATTGTGAAAATATCTTATTGGGTGGTTCCTGGTGATTCCTAAATTGATCCTTAATTAGTTGTGTGAATCTCAAGCATAGATCTTCACCTGTAATTTTCAGAATTTATTTATTTATTTTTTAAATATGGAGGACCTGTTTACTTTTGTACTGTGGTTTGTTGTGTTAGGATTTAGAGCTCAAAAGGGCATGTACAATGTAATTGGTGAGGAAAGGTAGTTATAGATTTGTGGGGACATTTTGTGGGTGCTCCTTAGGATTCAGCCTTCTGACAAAAATAAATAAATAAATAAATGAATGAATAAATGTTTCCTTTTTGTGACTGAGGTTAACATAGCTACCCTTTGAAATCGTGTCAATTATACTATAGGTCCTCAGAATGCTATTTAGCCAAACAGTGTGTGTGAGTGTTTGTCCCGGTGCCCATTAGCTGTCAGCAGTCATTACTGCACTCCCAGGCATCGATTGAGATCCAATGACCTGCCAAGTAATCCGTTCCAAAAACACACGAGAGACAAAGTCATGTCCTTTTAGTCCTGGAATTCCATTTGCTCTGGTCTCATAGGGATACGGAAAAGGGACAGCTGTCCTGTACACGCTTGATCTCCGTTCTTTCCCGATGAGGTTTGGATGGAATCGGGCCCACAAGCTCAACACGGCTGTCAGCGAGTCGCAGTCACATGGGTGAGTACGAAGGAGAGATGAATGATGTTACGCAGTGGAGGTGAAATGTGTGAGCTACATTTAGAGCCTTTATACAGCCAAGTGGACCTTTGATTTGTACAGTCTGGCTGTGATCACTGACTAAATTAATTGTCCTACAGCTACGCCTTGTAACACATCCAAGCTACAGGCTCGGTAATTGGATTAAAAGTTTTTTTCTGAATAATCTTAACCTAACCAGGTCCTTTAAAGTGTTTAAAGAGAAGACGGTCCTGCTGTAATCTGCGGTGAGTGAAAACAGAATGCATTTGAATATGTACGAAGATGTTATTAGGCATATGATAATTCAGATCATAAACATGAGCACCAGTCTGATCATAGGACATGCGCCCCAGGACACAAGAAAAGATAGCTTGGGTTTAAGAAGGAAAGATACAAAGCATTTCGGCATATGAACGAACACATCAAGCCGAATGGCGGCGAAGTTGCACGTACATCCGAGTGCCGTTCAAAAATTTGTGTCTGTGGAAAGCCAAACAAAAAGAGTTTTACGATAATTTTTAGTCAGCGAAAGTTGTCTTAAACGTGTTAACCCATGATGCGAACATTGCCTTGGTTAAAAAGAGTTCAAAAGCTTTTGTGATTTTTCGCACGTTGTTTTGTAATATTTAAAAAAAAATTGGTGTGGATTATCTACTTTTACATAAATTCTTATGCGAAAACTTCTATCGCAATACAAATTTTTGCCTTAAGAACTGGCCTTCAGAACAAATTAAATTTGGATGTCGAATTACTTAGTTACTGTACTTAAGTATGTATTTTGTGTATCTGTATTTTTAGTACTGAATACTATTTACTGTGCCTCCAACTATCCATCCATCTAGGAACCTCTGTATTCAACTAGGGACTGTGGAGGCCAATGGAGACCGTTGTATTTATTCTCATTTTTCCGACTGTGGTAGGACCTCCGGGCGGCACGGTGGCTTAGTGGCTAGCACTGTTGCCTTGCACCTCCAGGGTCCGGGTTCGTTTCCCGGTCAGATTCGATTCCTGCTTCTGTGTGTATGGAGTTTGCATGTTCTCGCCGTGCTTGGTGGGTTTCCCCCAGGTCCTCCAGTTTCCTCCCACTGTGCAAAGACATGCATATTAGGCTAACTGGCATTCCCGAATGAGTGTGTGTTTGTGTGTGCCCTGTGACAGAGTAATGCTCTGTCCAAGGTATACCCCGCCTGGTGCCCCAAGTCCCCTGGGATAGGCTCCAGGCCCCCTGCATTAGTACTGAGTGAGTGAGTGAGTAGGCCCTCCGGTCAATATTCACATGCGCATTCATACACTACGGGCAGTTTGGGAACACCAATTAGCTTAATCTGCATGTCTTTGGACTGTGGGAGGAAACCAGAGTACCCGGAGGAAACCCACCAAGCACGGGGAGAACATGCAAACTCCATGCACACAGACTCTGAGGCGAGAATCGAACCCGGACCTTGGAGGTGCATTACATTGTGGACAGTGCTAACTACTACTGTTACTCCACTACAACAAATATCTGTACTTTGTACTTCACCGCACTTCCCCGTGTTGTTGCAGTAAATAACATTTGTAGCCTTTCCATCATCTCCTGCTCAATTTTACTACGACTTAAAGGCTAATATGAGCTAATAATTTTGATATCTCAGTAAACTTGGAGGTGAGTGCTTTTGTATTGTTAATTAAGTAGAACTGTGAACGGAGGACATCTACTTTTACTTGAGTAATATGTTATTTTGCATATCTCTACTTTAACTCAAGTACAGGATTTGTGTACTTTCCCACCACTGAGAGTCGTTATAGTATGGTTTGTGTTCAAGTGGTTTTGGATGGGAAAAAAGTACGGTTTGAGACAATTTCTTTCTTTTTTCTTTCGTGATTGATGTTTATTTTGTTAATGTTAACTTAAGTCTTACCACCATTGCTTTTTGTTGAGAAAAATATGTGGTAATTACAACGTTGTGGTTGGTGTTCATGTGGGTATAAACAGAAAACAGGTGAGATCAATCAAGAAATGCATCGATGACCGGGAAGAGGCGGAGACGAGACTAAAATCAAAACAAAACCACACGCCATAAACGTGTGAGAAACTGAGACAACCACGATTCAACTAAAATTTGCCAATGCTAGTGATTTTAATACATTAAAGAACAACACAGAAAATGACAATCTACTTCCTGTTCCTACGTACATCTCAGCAGCTATAAGCATCCCATCACTGGTCTCACCATTACCTTTGGTTTGAGGTTAATAAGAGGAAAAATTAGAGCCGCTCAGAGAACGTTCAGGAAACTACAAAGCTCACAGTTCTCTGTCCTGAAGCCTTTCCCATGTGGGAAACGCAATCAGTTAGCTTCATGTAATGTCAGAGCTGATCTTAATCAATACCTTGTGATCAGTCAGAACCATGAATTCAACAGTGCTGCGAAATAAGGCGCAGGTAAAAGAGGGGTGAGAAAAACTAGACTAAAGGTAAGCCAGAGTATCTTGCAGTCGTTTGTTTGGTGTCTAGTGTTGAACCTTGTACTCATCATCTATTTATACGTACAATATAATAAGTCCCCAGACTGTTGATGGCACGCCTTGCACTATGTGCGAAAGGGGCAAGAAAGTCCATATTCAGTCGCGTTCCACCCCCCCCTTCCCATGCCTCCAGAGACTCAGCAGGAGGTTTTTGCTCTTCTTGTCGAACGTCTGAGTCTCAGCACTGCCTCCAGTCCTGCCTCCAGCCTCAGGGGAACGCAGCCACCACAACCCTCTTCCTTCAGCTTCGAAAACATGTGAAGCTACTCGAGGAGGTTGGCCGCCTTGGCAGCGTCCCTCTGGAACCAATTTCTGGAGCTCTGATGGTCTTGAAGGGGGGTAGGTTCGGGGGGGGCCAGAACGTCTCGCCCTCGCCTTTTTACACGCTGCTGCTCTTTGGCACCGAGCTTCCAAAAGCAGACGGCTGCGCTGACAGCTTACAAATTAGAGCTGATTTGCGCTCAAGCCAGAGTCCTAATCAAAAACAGCACGGCCCGGCCGGACTAAGAGTAGGACTCTGCTGTCCCCTGTTGGCTCCTCAAGAAAGTGCTAGAGGAATATATTTTATTCACATGATTTATGCCCATGCCTTAGGAAAAAAAAAAAAAAGATATTCGCAAAGGAAAAAGATGAAGAAAGGTCAAAGCACAGGTTCAGATGGCACATTAGGGGCTTTGATCAAGAGCCAAACTGAACTCTAGAGCAGTTCTAAGATCTAAGACATGGACAATACTTTATTGCTTTGAGACTTGACCTAACTTTTAAGACATGTCTAGGACATTCAACCAAGCTACCTCAAATCTATGAAGGTGTTCGCATTTGCAAGGATTTTTGTACATTTGGTTTACACCCACTACGGTGCAAAAGTCTTAATCACATGCACAGAAAAGCAGTCTGAAAAGATAAAAGACGACTAGAAATATTGAAATTAATTGCAAAGAATACTTGACGTGACAACTCCTTGTTTTTTTTTTTTTTTAAAGAAACCTCAGTGGTCTCAGGTTCAATTTGTGCGGCTTTACAGAGAAATCAGCTGGTTTGTTTTTCTGCGACTTGCAAAATCTGCCACAGTTTTAGTGATTTCTTTGTGCTCTTTTTTTAGATGTTTTTGGCTTCATTTAGTTTTTTTTTTCTATTACAGTTAATCACAGTTAAACAACTGACATAAACACTGACATTAACCTTACTATTTATTGTAGTTATAAATATACTGATTGAAAATCTAAAATCTTTTTTGTAATAATGTAATATTATTCTTCCTTTACAATCATTACGAGCTATAGTTAATATACCACAAAAATATATTACTCAAAAATATGTTAGTTTTTTTTTATTTTTTAATCTGAATGGTTAAATCAATTCTAAATTTAATCTGTCAAAAGTGTGAATATGAGATTATAAAGCAAAAGTCTTTCAGAGAGGTTAACCCTTAAGTAGAGACAAAATAAAAGATATGAACCATATTGAGTCTAATGCATTAAATATACTGTATATACGTTAGTAGCCAACTCTTTCCACATTGATGTGCAGGAACAATTGCTTATGTCTTTCCCTCTTGGCATTGCGTTAACACACACCTGAATGCTCCAGACCAGAAAACAGGTCCAGGTCTGCACACCTGCTGATGATCAATTAATCAAGGGCTGATGATTAGCAGCACCTGGCTGCAACTTAGCCTCTTATATCCTGTGGCCACATGTTTCTAATATTGGCCACATGTTCTTTTTTTTTTTTCTTCCTTTTTTTTTCTGCATTAAAGTTATATGTTGTTGCTTGTCTGAGGTTGTATTTTCCGAATCGTAAGACCCCCTGAGATGAGAAGATTTTTATTATGTTTTTACATAAAATGCATACAATTAGATAGATAGATAGATAGATAGATAGATAGATAGATAGATAGATAGATAGGTTTAAAGGGTTTAAAGTCAATGACCAACAACATACTGTTTAATTAGAACATAAAACCTTTTTATTTGTTTGATCTTTCTAACAGACACATTTTTCCTTTTTCCATTTTTTCCCCATTTACTTCTGTCCATAATTTGCATATAATTGGTATTTTAAAGAATATTTATTGTACATTACTATTCAAAGTTCTGATTTTAATTAACTAAATTTACAATTAAGTTATTTTAAGCTTTGAAGCTCCTTACAAAATCCTATCTGTTTTATGTGTTTTATTTTTTATTTTTAATCAGTTTTTTTTTTTCAATCTTAAAGAACATTCGGTCATGAGTTCAATTCAAACTGTCCATTCAGCCCATGATAGGGAAAAAAGATTCTATTTAACAAAATGTAAACTTTTCCACTTAAATATTTTTCCAGCTTCCAAGCACCATATAAAATCCCAATTCCGTTTTGTTTCCACAGTTTGAACTCAATTCATTGAATTAATTTGCACGGTAAATATAGAAGCATGGAAAATTTCATGGAAAATTGCATCTTTGGCATTCTATGAAAATTGGCCCTTACGAGATGAGAGCGGTCTGGATGCCGTCTGTACACACAGTACTAATTATGAAGCAAACAATTACGAAGTTGCTCAGGGGTCGACGTGGCCGCTGCTTTTCCAAGTACAAAAACAAAGGAAACAAATGTTGTAGCAGTCGTTCAGTAAGGTCAGAATAATAGCGGGTGATGTAAGGAAATTATGATCGAATGTACAGTAGGAAACAGATGAGTGGAAAAATAACACCTGGACCCGCTGCTTTTCAGAATTTCTCAAACAGGAATGATGTCATAACAACCTACTTTTTTTGTTTGTTTGTTTGTTTTTTTGGAACAAACAATATGTACAGTAGGCAATAAAAAACACGCTCAGATCGAGGGAGTACTAAAAACACGTTTAATATTATATCAAGCCTGATATCATTCTGACCTCCGGATTCGATGTCCTTAAAGTGTGCCGTAAAAAAAAAAAAAAAAAAACTACTCTCAGCGTGATGGAGAGAAAATTGCGCTAAAGATTTAACATTGCAGAAAGGTATGCTGTGGAATATGGAAATTTTAATAACGAGCCACGGAGTCATACAGCACATGTAGCTCAAAACAGTGTGGTTGCTCTTGGCGATCATATCGCACAAGGTAGATGATGTGATATGATCCGTGAGAACATCCGTAATAAATTGAATGAGCGTTTATGATTCGGTTTTTGATGGGAGAAAACTGTCCCTGAGCACTCCTACTTAGGACGTAACGCAGTTCCGCTATACGTATTTTTATCTGCTTAGTGCTTTGAATAGGTATATGAACGGAGAAACAATGAAAAGGATGAAGACGTCAGTTGTAGCATGTGAATTATAGATCAGCGCCTCAAACTCGGCTACATCACTCGAGTTCATAAATGGTCTCAAGTAAAAATGTGTAAGGTTCGTCACTATTATATTTTTTATTCCTACCTGTCCATGATTAACCATCATCGCAACCAATGGTTGGTCGCAATGATATCACATCACAACAATGGTTACTGATGTAAGGAAAAGTTACATTAAGGGCTTCAACCTCTTGCAAGCCACAAAGGACAAACACACTCAAAACGTCATGGGCCATTTGGAAACAGCAATCAACCTACAACTACAAATGTCTTGGCATTTTTAAGGAAACCTAAGGAAACCCACCAAGCACTTGGAGAACATGCAAACTCCAGTGGACTCAGACTGGAGCTAAGACTCAAACCCCTAACCCTGGAGGTACAGTATGAGGCAACAGTGCTACTAAGCCTCCATGCTACCAAACAAACTACTAACCTAATATAAACCACAGCAATCCTGACTGGGCAGTTACTAAGGATGAACAAATGAATGTATGGGCAGCAGCTCTTTGTTCATCATATCTGACAGCCCATGCACAACAATACTCGAAAGGTAAAACACTCATTCTTGCAACATCTGCCCTGATCTGTCATCTCAATCGTTGCCCTGTGGACCCGAATTCGTTCATTAAGTGCATTATTATCGGTATATTAAATCTCAAAACTACACAGTTCGGGTTAAGACTGTATTTGGAATAAAGTAAACAATTCACTTGTAATATAAGAGTTGCTTTTATGGACCTCAAAGAGTCACGGAATCTATTCATCATTTTACAGATTCATTATTTTTTACTAGACACGCCATGGTTTATACTGTCGCAAATTTTACTTCGGCCCCTTGAGACCCTTCAGCAGAAATGATGACTAAAAGGGCTGAGCGCTTGGCTGCACACACTTGTTTGTTCGTGACAATATCTTAATTCGCCATCTGTGCAAGCACGCTGCTCACTTTTAGACAAACTCTAGGTCAAATGATGTCTACAGGGCGTCACTAGTTCGACTTTGGCATTTACCTGATAGAAGAGTTTAAGGCTCTTTAATGCACAAAACTCTTCTCAGAGTGCTGCTTCACAGACACTGAAACTTGGATGGTTGTCCTGTAGTAAAAAGTGATAACTGTTTGTACTTTAGCTCTTCCTAGAAGAAGAGTCATTAGTGCTACTGGAAAAAAAAAAAAAAAAAAAAAAAAACTTGGAGGACTAAAATGCTTCACACGGACAGTCTGGATGCATCTTGCCTGAACATATTCCATTAATGGACAGTAAATCCACTCACCTGTTTCATCTGGACTGAAACCCTGAAATACATCCCCCCGTAGAGGAATAGAGTTGGGAAGGCCAGGTTGTCCTGGAGGACCTGGAGGGCCTGGAAGACCCATTTCACCTGGAATGCCTCTTTCCCCCTTTGGACCTGAAACAAGAATGAGCACCATGATTATTTTCTACTTATTTGTATATAAAGTACAATTAATGTATTTTATACAACAGTTTGTTCTGCCTGAGTAATCTGATTGAACAAGAAGCATTCCGTGAGTGGTGATAATAAGGCATAACAGCACTGGGTCGTTTAACTATATTTATCACTCCGCATCACAGATGATCTAACAGTCGTTAATTACACTAACTTGCGCCAGCATGAGTGAAAGTAGGTCGTTACGGTCCTCAGCTGCCTGCCAAAACCATCAAAACCAGTCACGAAAGCACTTTCAGCCAGAAACCACATCTGATACTGTTATGTCATCCTAAACAACACTTTGTCTTCTTCATCAAAGCTGATGCGAGCTACAAAGCTAGCTAGCTTTTAAAACAAATGTGAATCCCAAATCGCTCTCTAAACCCTGAACAAGGGAACTACTTGGTGTGTGGAACAAGGGATTGTGCTTCCCATTTTACGTTATTTGGGATTCAACCCCAAAACCCATACAATTAAGCAGAGTGAAAATATAAAGTAAAACTAACCACCACCTCCTTATGGCTACATACTGTAGTACCGGTAAGAATCCCAAACTACTTAGACTGCTGTGAATTACACTAACTGTCGGTCGCCAGCTCCGCCAGTCGCGGTTAGTTCGTTCCGCCAGTCATAGAAGGATATTTGTTGGCGGAGCAAAATAACTGGTTAAATAAACAAACAAATCATTACATGTTGGTAATAAATGGTGTAAACAATCATGCTGAATCCTTAAATCGGATTGGACAAACTTCTATAACAACAGCTCAGACAGACGTCCTGGTTGTAAATTTAAATTACAGGTTTAAATCAAATATGTTATTGTTTCACAATCTAAACAATAACATACTATCTAAGCATGTTGTTATTTAACAAAGACAACATGTACTCATTTATAGGGTGATGTTTTCCCTAAGTGATTTATTTACTCATAGTAGAAGTTAATTTATGAAAGGAGTCTCCAGTGTCACTATATCAGTAAAAATAACAGCTTTCATTTCATATACCATTGTTAAGAATTCACTTGATGGTCATATAGATCTGGCTCACTCCTTGTACTGGATAGATGTTGTCCTTCGTTACAAGGCATCATGTATACATTGCTTGGTTTGTATTGTATTCTCAGTGTGTCCTACATATGTTTCCACTATAAATTCAAGCCCTGTGACTCATTCATTGTTTCCATATTCTGTATCCTTAGTTCTTTGTGTCTTGTTTTGCCTTGTCTCTCTAGCAATGTTTCATGGTCTGTTAGTATTGACTAAGTTTTCCTGTTTTTCACCTTGGTTATGGATTTTCCTTCGGGTTAGCTCCACTTGGCTTTTCTGACTTTTGGAAAGCCACCTTTGACTTTTCTTACATACTGTATAATTTTTCCTGGGTCAAAATCCAATAAGATTGAATTGACTGACGAATGAACAGAAATCGCTAAGTCACAAACATTTGATCTAAATCTAGGAAAATGTATTTTTCTCTATACATGCACACATTCTGTTAATCTTTATAAACACTGATGTGAAGCTATTTGAAGAGAACTGAATTTGCAAGAAAATCCCCCCCAAAAAAAGGGGCCACAAGTGTGACGAAACATAGAGGTTGATCTGGGATTTTATAAGAGAGGATATGTTCAAGCCACACCAACATACACATTTATTTAATAGAAAAGATTAATCTCGGATATCGACTCTGACCTGGCGGTCCAAGTCGGCCAGGGACACCCATCTCTCCTTTAGGCCCAGGAGGTCCCGATGAACCAGGCGGTCCTACTGGCCCTGGAGGACCTCTTGTCCCTATATATGGAATATTTTATATAAACACAACGAAATTGTAATCCATGAGAAAATCGTATGAATATTTTTCATTAGCATATAAAATCCATTTGTCCTCCATTACCATACGGGAAAATTGGAAAACTCTCAACACAAAAGCGACAGATGGTTGTTGACCTGCAGGCATCTGTACTCAAAACAATTAAGATTTTAAAAAAAATACTTGTGGTTGCTCAATTTCAAAATAACACCACTTCCATAACAATATGTAGTTTGAAAGCATCACAAGAAAGAAGTTGTTGAGTATTTCTCACAAAAGGGCGCCAACAGCTTCACCAAGCAACAATGGAACTACAACTGGCACCGTATATTATGATTGACCCTTTAAAGGGCACACATTGAAATACTTACAAATCCAACGTTCTACCATTAAGAAAAAAAAATTTAATTGTTGTCTTTTTTTACGTTGAATAATAAGGCCAGTGAAGTGACTATGCATGATTCTTCATCTGCTTTGGGTAATACTTTTCCCAAAAAGTGTACATACTGTATAAACATATACTACCAGTCAAAAGTTTGGACACACCTTCTAATTCCTGATTTCATTTTTTTCCTACATTGTAAAACAATGATGAAGGCATCCAAAAGATTGCAGTCATCTCTTGTGAACAGTTGTTATTAATATGTGTCTGCTACTTATGATCTGTAAAGCTGTTTGTTAATTGGTGATGTAGAGGTTTAGCCATAGATAGAGCTTTCAGCAAGATGATGAGACAAAATATTTTGTTTTAAGCATGTCAGACTCCAGATTTTAGTCTACATGTGTGAAACTAAGAATTTCAAGAACTTTCGAGAAAAAAAATTCTGCATGGAGCAGGAAACCAAAATTCTTGTGGATCCAACCTTGTTTGACATCACAGGAAGAGACACAACAACATACTGATTGTATGGCTGGTGCTGATTTTTAAATCAATTAAATGATTATTATTATTTTTGTTTTTTATAATTATATAATTACACTGTCTTCGGGAGGAACAACCAAAGAGGCCGTACTATTTTTTGGAACTATAAGGTATTAAACAGGCTAAACTTATAAAGGTATTATAAGGTATATAACAACATCAGCAGCGACCTCACCTTTCGTCTGTTCCACCCACTCAGCATTCACCTAATCATTCATTATACTAATCACCAGCCTGATCATCTGTCATCATCTGCACCTGTTTCTCACTGGTTCATGCCTTAAGTTAGATGCCTTAAGTTATGCTTGACTGATTCATAGGTCACTGTGTGGCTCTTTCCTGACGACTGGACAAAAAAAAGGGCCAAAACCTTACCAAAAATGTTGAGAGCGAAAAAATCCTTCAAGAAGCATATATACATTTTTACATGAAAAATATAAGACAGTTTGATTCTTTGAAAGCAACACATGAAGAAATAATGGAGTCTCAACACTTTTGCGCAGTACTGTATATATTTTTGTAAAGGGCATAAAAGAATTTATATTTAATGCCTATATTACGCGACAGTGATACAACTGAAAACAACGCAAATCCCTAAGTACATTTCAAATAAATATACCTCTTTTATGACTTCTGTTCTGTTTTATTTATTTTTTTCACACTTTACCTTCCACATCTTGAAGAACGATAGCAATAATAACGAAACTTGTGCACGTTTCTCATGCATAGTTAGTTCCTTGGCCAAAACAAACCGTTTATTATCTACAGTATCTTTAAATCAGATGAATATCTTAAACAATTCTCACAGCTTGAAATGGACCCTAACTAATTCCCTCTCGTAGGCTGGGTCTACGTGGCCTTATAGTATAGAACAGCTTTTGACTTTTTTTTTTTTTTTACTCCCTCACTGAGGGAGTTTACTTCAAATCTATTAAGCTGATTTGACACGCTGAACCCAGGACTTGGGTCGGGTTGCCAGATTAAACAGTGGACGAGCCCACACAGATGTAAATAGGAAATATGATGAAGAGCGACCTCATGGGATAATGACATTTTATTTGAAGTTGAGATTTTAATGGAAATCCAACCTTGGCTTGTAAAGAGAATAAAGCACCACTGAAAACAATAGCGTGCTCATTAGTCTGCTGCATGCGGTTTTTACTGATGGACACGGAGTAAGGGTGCTGAAGTTGTGAAACTCTGGAGAACATTGGAACAGTTGGAACCGGCTAGTTTTCATGGCAGCTAATCTATTCCTGCTTACCCTACAGAAGGATGTGTTTATTACAAAAGTATTTGTGCTAGCATCTAAAAAAAAAAAAAAAAAAAAAACTGGAATAATCAATAATAAAGGCCAACTGGACATGATTGTGATTGAAATATATTGTCAAATAGTGACATTTATTAGTTTCATTGTACACTTTATAATAAATAATGTTATGAACTTGAAATCCCTGAATCCCTGATTATACCAATCATTCAATGTCTGTCAAATATTCACCTAATTGACTTTTCCCTGTTTAAATTTGCACAAACTCAGGATGCAACTTATTTTCTCTATTGATTTTTTTTTTCTTCTTTTTTTTTATGCAGGGTTGCCAGCCCAAATACATCTCCTAAACTTCACAAATAAGACCTGGAACTAACTAAAAAAGTACAGGATTAAAAAAAGGAAGATTTTTTTTTTTTGCGGGGGAAACAAGTTCACCGTGCAGTGCACGCATTTCTGATTTGCAGTATCTGCAATACGCCTTTTATTTTTTTTTATTTAAATCATTGCCTGGTACGAACATTATCAACTCCATAATCCTCCTTTCCCCCTACCAATCTTTGCAATATATCTTACAACAAAAAACATTTCTGTATATCCTAGATACAGTGTCTGTACACACAACTTCTCTTTGTTTCTGGTAGACTCTTGTCTGCTTAAATTGATCCGATTTAATTCAGATTTAAGCAGGATCTTGGCTGCCTATTGACTATTTTAAAACTTGCCCCCAAATCTGCGCCATCTGCGGACTTGCTTTTTCCATCTGCAACCCTGTTCCATAACTAGGCCAGTTTGGCATAAATAACGTGACCTTGGCAACCCTGGCTTCATGAACGATACATTTCTTGAGTAAATTATCCTACGAATCATTTATGAATCAATTTGTTCATATCCAACCGGATAAATGAGACCTAGTTTCCCCTTGGCAGTCCACGCAACCTTTCGGTCGTTAGCATGGAGTCTTAGCAGCCGAGCCTCCACTGCCCGCTTGACAGTGTTAGACAGTACGCTGAAATCTTTCACAGACAAAACGTTCCAGTGATTTGAAATATGGACCCTTTGCTTATTGATACTCTTATTCTGACCTGCTTAAATTCAGATATTCGCCTGAGAACAAGACTTCTTAACACTTTGAAAAAACAGGTGAGATTTTTCAGACACGAGACATTTTTTGGCATCTTGAGCCCTAAAGAAATATGTACATACTTTATCCATGTCTCTAAGCCCCAGCATTTATAGACTCAACATGTCATTACTCCTCCACTCCTATGGCCATTACTTTCTCCATGTATGTGGCCGCAAAATCTCAGGGAGGCTCTCTTCTCGGGGTGAAACGCTGGTCCCTGTTAAAATGAGCGATTGTTAAGAAAAGTGATGGCAGGTGATTGGCTCACCTGGTTGCCAAAAAGGTGGGGGTCCCCTAGGAGTGGGCTCTGGGGTTTCTACCTCGTTGTCTGTTGATCTCTCCGGCAGAGTATTGATAGATGGAGGACGAGGTCCAGCCTCCCGTAACAACTTGATCTAAAGCGCAGAAAAAAGCACAAAAAAGGGAAAAAAATGCTTTGAATAATAACAAGATTCCACAAACCAGCACAAAACCTTTAATGCTGATATCCTACTGTCTACACTGTACTACATTTACATTAATTCATTTGGCAAAGACTTTTATTTCAAAGAAAATGTGGGCCAGAATCCAACCCAAACATAGATCTGAATAGTTGCGGATTAAGAGCCTTTCCTATTAGATCCATTTTCATTTTTCCTTTTCTGTATAATGTTGCATTACAACCACAAATGGTCCTTTCGAGAAGTCTTCATAAGAAACTTGATTAGATCGTTGTACTGGGAAAAAAAAAAAAGAATTACTTAGTAAAGTAGTAAAAGGTCTGAGACTAAACATTGATCTCGACTGATTAAAGGACACTTTGGACCTGTCTGAAAAACAGTTTAGAGAAAAAGCCATTAGGATTTGTTTTATTTAAATGAGAGGTTGCTATTTTAGAAAAGCATCTCTTGGTATACCTCAGGGTTGTATACTACTCACTTCTATCACGGTACTTACTTTTAGACAGTTTTATCCATAAACATAAACCACATCAAGCTAGTTCTCTAAATCTCAAAAGGTCTCACAACCTTAACTTGAGTTAAAGAAAACTTAAGTTTGCAGTGTAACACATGAAATCGACTACCCTTACCTTCCTCTCGAGGTTGTTCAGGCGGTTGTTCAGATCAGTGTAACCCGTACAGTTCATACATTCTGCATAAGAGATAAAAAATAAAAAAAATAAATATATATATATATTTATATGCCAAAAGTTTCACATAGGGAGATAATGCTTGATCTATCATGCTGTTCTGGAATGAGTGCCTCTGGAAAATTCCATAGCATAAAAAACAAAATATCAATTAGCTATCGTATCATGCTATCCTCTAAAACATGCAGACTATGTAGAGGGACATTAATTGGGTAGGATCACAGGGAACATTGCTCAGAAATTAGCGGTAGTGAGTTGGCAGCTGAAGTACACCCCAGTGCCAGTAGATGAATGCCTCAAACGAGTCCCCGAGTGAACGCATAACTGAAACAACACATTACGACCCATTACTGTATTATTCCAGCAGTAAATCAGTCCCGGTCGTCAGGAGCTCGAGGTCTGACACACCTACAAGTACGGACAGGCCTTCTCTTCTCCTTCACTTCCTCCAATGTCACTGCCTTTATTTACTGCCCCATCGCTCTCTTCACTTCCGAGAGCTTGTTTTCTGTCTGTCTGCCTCATGATAGATTCCCTGCTGTGCACCCAGATGCTCTGTGCCACCGCAATGCACTCTAGATCCTTTGGTCAGATGCCAAGGGTTGCTAGCTAAAGCTATCCAAATACTTATATAAACATGATAAAAAGTAGTTACGTAACCAGCGTAACCACTTTTCATCTTATGTTCTAGACAAACACATCTGTTGTGGCTAAGCCTGCAATAAAAACAAGTCTTTCAAACAGTCCGGTTTATAACAATAATCGAACGAAAGACCGAAAGGCTGAAAGTTCGGCGTCCTGCCAAGTACAGCTATTTATAGAGGATTCATCTTCAGTACAGATTGGTTTAGTTCATAACCACGAGGACTACGAAATGATCGGTTTGGATGTGGTGTAGAAAACCCACTTAAAAATCCATAAGAACCAAGTCCTAAGGAGGAGTCAGGATGTCTTTTCGGGAGTGTCTGATTACATGGATAGAGAAAACAAGTTGCTTGGAATTGGTAGAAAGAAAAAAAGTAAGACAGAAAAGAGTCTGAGAATCGAATCTGGTTGCTAGCTCAGTGTTCTCTACTCTGAACCTGCAGACAAGCATTGCATACATATATGAGTCTTACAGTCTATACATACATCTGGGAAAATACTTTACGACCACATGGCTGTTAAATTATTTTCAGCCCTCATTGGAAATGAACAGTGGATTATGACCATATTTAGATGTAACACACAGCATGGTATGAATGAAGCCTGTTTAAAGCCTGTGGTCAAATCAACTGCAGAACTAGATAGCTTTCAATCTCAGCATTAAAGTAATACTCCAGCGTTTTAAAACATAGACTTTATCTACCAAATCTGCAGCATAGTATGTGTAATTACCACAGATGAAAACTTCAATATGTTTTGTATTAAAGACGGGGCATAAAACATGTTTACTCGAAATGCACTAAGAATGAAATTTTAAGATCTTAATGAATAGACATTTACGCAAATGATTTCATGAATAAATAAAGCTGTGCTATTGTAAAGTAAGCTTTAAATCTTTTTCAGAGGGAAGAATTTGTGGTTAAGCATTATGAGCCTAGTGATCAAAGCTTAAAGAACATATAAAGGTCATGTGCTTAAGCTTTCACATCCGGTCATGTCCCATTTGTTTGCTTTACCTCCAGTTGTGTCACCTCCATAGGTTTCACCCCGGTCATGTCACGTCTGGTGAGAGGGAGACTGAAGCTGATATCAGCTGAGGTGAAATGACCAGGCGCCATACGACCGGAGGTGACACAACCAAATGTCATACAAGCGGAGGCGGCTTGACCAGAAATGACATAACCGGATATGAAAAGATCGGCGGTGGTGAGGAGGTGCAAACGGAGCTGACATGAGCAGAGGTGACATGACCAGTTATGAAACACCTAAAGGTGACATAACTAAGATGACGTCACCGGACCTGAAAAGACCAGAGGCGACACAAATGGAGGAGGTGCAAACGGAGCTGACATGACCAGTTATGAAACACCTAAAGGTGACAAAACTACGATGACATCACCGGATGTGACACAAATGGAGAAGGTGCAAACAGCAGAGGTGACATCAAAACGCGTTGATAAAACGCCTCAAGGTGATACAATGCGAGGAGTTGACATGAGCGGAGATGACACGACAGAGGTTGTATGTCCAGAGTGATATGACTGAGGTTGTATGACCAGGGTGACATGACCATGGAAGTCAAGGCCATAGATGACAGAACCAGATAAGACATGACCGAAGATGACACAGTCAGAGGTGACGAGATTTGAGGTGACACACCTGGAAGTGTTTTGAATTAAGGTAACATGACCATACTATAGGTGACACAACTGTAGAACACATGACTGTAGGTGGTGTGAACAGAGCTGATATGACACAACTGGAGATTGCATGATGACATTGATAGATGACATAAATCGAGGTGACATGACTTTAGGTGACATGACCCTAGTTGAAACAAACTGGAGGTAACATGACTGGAGATGACATGACCGTAATGTGAATAGAGGTGGTGCAACCAGAGGAAACTTGACCGGAGATACTGTACTACCATTGGCAGTCAAAGTGGACAAAATAAAAGAACTGAATGCAAATAGAAGGCAAAAAAAAAAATAAAATACTGAGACTATGAATTTGAATATGAGACGGTGTCACAGTTCTGCTTTTCCTCTCAGTGTGAACCTCATCGCTCAGTCACACTCACTGTGCTGGCAACAAGCTGGAAGGGTTTGATGATTCTAAATAGATGCATGTCTGATTTTGTAATTCATGAAGCAAAATTTCAACTTATTCTGAGAGGAGTAAACAGTAACGCTCAGAGCACGGACATCATTTACAGTACAAGAACACAATTCCCCAAATAATTTTTATTTTTAGTTCAAAGGCAACAATTTGTTGCCAAATGAGCATTTTTGGTTATGGAACCAGGAAGGCCAGCTATATGCTGCTGTAAAACCTAGTGCAAACAGAAACAAGTGAATAATAATAACTACATTTACATTTTGCAAACACCCTTATCCAGAGCAACTTACATCTTTAGCTCATTAAACCTCTGAGTATGTGAGAATTAAGGGCCTTGCTCAAGGGCCCAACTTGGTGCTGGGGTTTAAACCTGGGACCTTCTGCTCACTAGCCCAACACCTTAACCACTGAGCTACTCCAGCCCCAGAGCCCCAAAAGCAACCCATATAAAGCTAGTCATGAGACGGGAAATTGCTGCTGGTATGAACAAAGTGTGCATAATAATTGATCTTTGACTGATTTACAGTGTACATGTTATAAAAAAAAAAAAAACCTTCAAAAATGACTGCTGGATTGGAGATTGGATCTGAATTTTAAAAAATGAGTGATTTGAACTACCATTTAAAAAAAAACACACACACTTGCTAATATATTCACTTCAGCCTTCACTATAACACACACACATACCACAGACGAGCCTCCGTCACACACAGAGATGTGGACGGTCTTCCACAAACGAGCTCTCCTACTGGATGCAAAAACAATAAATAAAATTAATCAATTTGGGGAAACATTTTCAGCATGTAACTATTATATTGGATAATTGCACCTCAGAATATTTAAACATTTTTCAATTACTCCTTTTGAAAAAGGTGCTGCGTCCCCAGAGTTTATGATTCCCATAAATTCTAATTAAAAAAAAAACTAGTCCGAATAGTCCAGACAGAGTTACTTTACAGGAACAAAATGAAATGATCCTATGTACAACTGTACAGTTTCAACGAGCTGTCAAATATATCCGCTCATAAGACGGACCCTGGCACCACCACACACTGCAGCTGTCTTCTGGAATGGCAACCTTTTTACGAACAGCTGTTCAAGACGACATAAGGCATATGTCTAAAAGGGTCAGAGGTTACGCAGGTCCAGCCTGGGAATCAGCCTAGCTATAGTATGACACAAAGGACGGATATGCAACAGACACACCGAAGACTCATGGTAATAAAAACGTCTATGTGTTACGGTTAAACGTGAGATGGCTTCTTAAAGGCAAAGGCTCGTCTTAATTCATAAATATTGCTGATCTAACAGAGTGGAACAATTTTACCCATTTATCCCAAGACTCCACAGTTATTTATATGTCTAAGTCAAGAGTTCAACATATGTTTTGGAAATGAAAACAGAGAAGAAAAGGATGGAAGGTGGGAGGACATGAGCAAGAAAGAGAGGAAAAGGGGGGGGGGTGCACAGGCGTACGCGTAGTATGGCTCGGGCACGGCGCCCGTCTGACATTTAAAAGACGAGGAGAGCTGAAATTCACCCAAGACATACACGGTGTCTGACGGGGTGTGTGTGGCCAGCCGTGACCGACGGAATGCCTCCTGCTGCCAGACCTCTCCCAGACATCTGTGCTGTGCGTCTGGGGCAGTGTGTGGCCGGACACGACTGCTCGATAGGCAGGCATGCCAGCATAACTCCTGTCCCATCCAAGAAAACCAAGCAGCTGTTTCCTCCGAGCTGAGCAGGTGATTCTCATCCCGGTGCCAGCCTTGTGTATTCACCACTGAGACAAGACAGACCTGCTGAATGCACACTAGCATCTAAAGCCGCGGAAATAAGAGCTAAGCTTATTACAAAGCATTCAGCAGCTTCTGAAAAAAATTCAGCTGTCACGTCACGTTCTTCTGAAAACATCTGCTCTACAAACAGTTTGCAGAAAAACAGTAGAAGAAGTTTGCTCCCATTGTTTCCAGTTTGAGAAAATACGTGTCTGTCTTGTTGAAACCCACAAACCTTGACAGATTGAATAATCTTTGACAAATAGTTTCTTTTACTAACTGAAAACTCTTTTGAGGAATCGTAAGTAGGCGATGTTGTACCAGGAAAAGTACAACATTATTACACATGTATTTGGCCAAACCCGCAATGATATTGTATCCAAATACATACACATCAATATGGAGTTAGACTCCGTTTTGCAGTTATAACAGCTTCCGCTCTACTTGGAAGGCTGTCCACAAGTTTTTGGAGTGTTTCTGTGGGAATTCGTGCCCGTTCATTCTGTAGAGCATTTATGAGAGCAGACACTGATGTTGGACGAGAAGGCCTGCCTCGCAATCTCTGTTCCAGTTCATCCTAAAGGTGCTCGATGGGGTTGAGGTCAGGGCTCAGTGTTAGGGCCAGTCAAGTTCTTCTACACCAAACTCATCAAACCATGTCTTTATAGTCCTGGCTTTGTGCAAGTAGATGAAACCCACCAAGCACACCAAGAACATGCAAGCTCCAAGACCTGAGGCAGGATTTGAACCTGCAGATTCTCCCACTGTCCAAAGACAGTGCAGATTAGGATAATTGGGGTTCCCAAATTGCCCGTAGTGTGTGAACGTGTGCAAGTGTATGGTGTCTGCATGTGTGCCCTGTCCAGTTTGTAGCCCGCTTTATGCCCGAAGTTTCCTGGGATAGGGTGCAGACCCTATATAGTGGAAGATGAATAAATGGAGGAATGAATAAAAGAAATGTACATACTGTACTGTGGTAAGTAAATAAACATGACTTCATAAACAAAGCTCAAAGAACCGTCTTCGCTCGGAACTGATTAGAAATCACAATGGCCACTTCAACTTCCTTACTAGCTCAACCACTGTGTTTAAAAACTCACCAGTATGCTCATCTGTGTCGTAGGGAGGCAGGCTTTCCATCAGCCGGAGAGCTAAACTGTGTTAAATCTGCCCAGATAAACATCGACTGTAACGTGATATATGGTGTTAAATATGTGTCGTGTACAAATGCGAATACAGACTAGGACAGAGCGAACATAAGAATGCAGAACATTTTGGTCTTTTTTTAAATGGTTATTTTTTCCCCTCTAATATGAGAGAAGGTCATCTTGCTCCTCATCAAAGGCTCTTCCAAACGTTTAAAGGTTGTAGGAAATTTTCTGTTGTAAAATGCTAGATTGCATCATTAAGGCCAAACTGAAGATCCACATCATTAGCGAGAGTCAAAGGCACTTGCCATCCCGTCATTCCATCCACTTATGGAACCCTGACGTTTGTGCCTCTAAGAAATTCCCCACACTATAAGATGCATCTCTAGAGGGTCCCTGCATCTGAATGTCAAGCACCCTTAGCAAAGCCAATCATGACACACACTCTAGCTGTCGGAATGTCTGCATTTCAGGCCGCCTGGCTTTGTCTTGTTCAGCTGGAATGCAACTATTCTGCACGTAGCATGCAAGCAACAGCCAAGATAACCTCTGAGCTTGCGTTTGATGAGATGACTAATATCCCTGACAGAGACGTTACGTCATAAATCAGACGCGGCCACACAACCACTGCTTTAGACAAGGCGGTCAGCGTGGTGTTCTGTACTGGAATTTGCCATTAAAACCCAAGATGATTCGGACCTATGTTTTGTTTTGCTTTTTGGATTTAAATGGAGCAACCGTGTTGCACTTTTTCCAGACTCTAATAACAGAACGATGTACTTCTGTTTTTTTAAGTACTGAATGTAAGCGCAATGAATTTGAATCAGGATGAGAATGAGAAAGGCAGACTTCTGATTCTGAAATATTTGGGTCGGTCTTTTTACTACCACTGGAGAAAGTAAGACAATGACTCAGACGTATGTCTGACTCAAGCCTATGCTTTTGGAAGTCCATTTTTAGCCATTTTTAAATACAGACTAACGCCTTTGAAATTGTTCATTAAAATCCAATCAGATTCCGCTGTGCTGTGTGGAATCCTGGCCAACATAAACCACATAACCATCGCAGAATTTTTGATCACGAATAGTCTGGACTAGGTTCGTGAGAATGACGCTCTTGTCACAGTTTCTGGACACCCACCAGCAGTGCTCCCCAAAATGGGTCCAATCACTGGAGTTTACACTTACTTTGGATAGGACTTTCCATGTTCCATGTCCACTTTGTGAACAATGATATCATTTGTTTTGTTTTCAATGTCTACACCCACTGAGGCTTCAAAGGAAATCATCCTATATCCTAATTGCCCGTATTTACACATCCTGATTTAGTTAATGCTAAGGTCTGTGCAATCAGCTCCTGCTACATGCTGTGGCTGGAAAGTAAGCTTCCTGTTCATCATGACTGAATTCCGCATGACATACAGTACGTTACTGGGTGGTGCATGCAGAACTAGCAGTCAAGCATTTTACACCATCCTGCTGTTTTGGCCTCACGTGCAACTTGGAGTCAAGGGTAAACCAGAGAATTACGTATATCCCTGCGCACATCAATCCGAGACACAACACAGAGACAGGCCATTTTCGATTTCATTTAAGTGCATAATTGCACAGGCAGTCATGTCGAGAGTTTGTTCACAGCGTTCTTATGAGAATACCTTGCACTGCAACCCTGGAGCAGTTACGGGTTTTTTCTCAAGGTCTACGCCGAGCAGATCTTTTTCTTGCAGAAATGAAATCATGATAGATAGTATTTGAAACTCATGAGACCCCATTGTCCTCAAATGACTACTTCTGACTATTTTTTCTATTATTCCAAACTACAATTTTTGTTCAGCCTTGTGAGATGCTCATGTGACAATACTCTGTTAAGTATTACTATTTTGCCAAACATTTTCCTGGTTGAGGACAACACTGATCAAGTTCAATAGTTATCAGGTGCTAATAAATAGAAACAGTGCATAAAAGGAAAAATAGTTTTTTGGGTCTTTTGAGGTTAAAGGCTAAACCAATTTAGGTAGTTAGGCAACTAACATGGATGGTCATGTTTGGCAAGACAAGACAGAGACCCCCTGGGCGGATCCAGAACTGCTGGAGACTTTTGGCTTGGAAATGTCCTTGATTAGGAGCTGGAGCTTGTGGCTAGTGGCAGAGAAGACTGGGTTGACCTTCTGTTCCTGCTGCTACCACCATGAAATGTTGAATGAATGAATGGCAGAGCACAACTCAAAACAAAAGTTTTCCCCTAAAACCATGTCCATTAAATAAATATGAACAAAACGTACAAGTAATCCTTTGGACACAACTCCACCATCCCTCTCCTTAAACTTCTCACTCTTACCAAACATCAGCTCAATACAACAAGAGGTTCCTACATTCCTGGATATGTTGAAATCCAGACACCAGAATGTTGATTCGCCCATTACCTTCAGGCCCTGTGTCTACAATCTAAAGATATCCATCAGCAGCTCAGTGTGAAAGGTGAGTTGGGGGAAGGAGCAATGGCAGGGAAATTGCTACCAGATTTCTCCTGATATGTTCCATGCCAGTGGTACCACACAAACTTCTGATCTGCTTTGACATGAGTAAATTCCATAAAACAGAAACATTTACGATCGAGTTTATGACTGAAAATAAAGTTTAAACAACCGGTATATGACACAAGAACATTGCAAAAACCAGGTCTTAGCCATAGAGTTTCTTTCTTATTCATTCCATATTCTAACTGCTGATTCTGACATGTGTTACAGGATGTATTGGTCTCCTGCACAAGTTTCGGAGATGTCTGCTTCAAATCCGATGGCTTGCATAAAACCAGAGTTTAGAACAAGATGTTGTATCTTGCTTTCTTTGGCACTGTTTCAATGTTTTTTTGCTTTTTTTTTTTTCAACAAGCTTGGAGAGGAATGTTCCAAAAATGGAGCTGGTCATGGTGACATGCGAGTAGGATTGATAAACTTGAAAGAGGGGGGTGAGATGGGATGAGATGAGACCAGACCAGACGAGCAAACAAGCTGACTTACATGCTTGACTAAGTTAGATGTGACGCCTTACAGGATGATGGTTCAGCCAAGATATGCCATAAATCCTAACTTTGCATTGAAAATATGATGTGAGGACAAAGAGTTTAGATTCAATCCGAACTTTGAATGTCCCGGTTTGAGTGTATGAAGATCTAAATGAAGATTTCGTCATAGTTCAAACAGGGTCACGCTATGGAGTTCAACTAGGCCAGTGAAAGGTTCCTAGCGATACATGGAGCTCTAGTTATCACTCTTTGAGGTTTCTCAACCTAAAGCAAGCTGCAGGTTTACCGTTAAGCGTAAGGATAGTACACACTTCCACATACAGTACCATCGAACCAGGCTGGAGCAGACTGGGTCCTGGATCTCATCAAGATCAAGATTCTATCCCTTAGAAATGTTTTGCCCCTGTGGAAAATCATCCTTGCTGGGGTAAAGGCAGTCTGTCTGGCCTGTATTAGCAGCAAATGCCCCAAAACCAACAAAACCGAGGCGTCTGCTGATCAATCTGGAGCGACTTTCCCCCCCCCGACATGTTCCAGTTGCAGCACCAGCAGGGGTCTAAGATGTTGGAGGACATGGATGATTGGATTTGTTGAGTCACAAGATAAGTGTTTTTTTTTTTTGTTTTTTTTTTTGGTTCGGTTGTGTATATATTCCTCATGTCCAGCGAACTATTTCCAATCTGAGTCACTTGCAATGTTCCGTATCATCAGTCTGAGGCTCAAGCTGCAAATGGTCTGCATATTGCAATCGCAACGCCAATGTGATCAAACGGTTTTTCATTAGAGTGGACGGCATTACTCTAATGTGTGAGGCTGAGAAAATTCAAGGTCAACAGAACCCACGCTCCTTAAATCTCCATCCGCACTCATCTATCTTGCTTGTTTCTCTTTGATCCTTTGTTTTCCACCTTTATTCGGGTAAACGTGCTGTAAGACCATACTTTGTCAGGTGATCCTTTGTTGGGCTTTTTTTTTCCCTTGCTGTTGAGTGTTCAGCCTGTTCTTCCCATATGGATGTGATTTTCTGAGGACTTAGCCCATTAGTGCACACACACATACATATTGCCAAAGGTAAAGCAAACAAAGAGAGTCTGCTGTTTCTTTCCCACAACCCCTTTTGTGTATGTATAAATACACAGTATGTCAAGCTTTAAACTTGAACTCGGTTCACTTTTCCTTATTATCGAAAGATATACTTTTTAAATATCAGTACTTATCTGTTATAGCTATCTTTCCTCGCGCGGTCCTGAGAAGACCTCGGTTTATACCATATATGGATCGGGAAGCAAACCTTATTTACCGTCAAAGCTAAATATTTGTCATCGGCCACGATTACACAGACCAAACGTCTCGACCGAAACTACCCGAGGACCCGTGTCACTCCGTACGAGATGGCTCGCCTTTTTGGAAAACGGCTTGTCCTTTGCATACTGCTTCTTTGAAAAGGAAATGAAGTGATATGAGAGAAAACAGAGCACGCTGGTCAATGTATACAAATACATCCAGCACCTCTGTGGTCTTAACCCAAAAGGCAAGAGAACAGAAAGAAGGACAGGGAGGGGGCATATGGTTTGTGGAGCGCCAGAAAGAATCCCGATGGGGACTGGCCTATATAAATATGTGAACAAACATCAGGGGTTAGTGTCTGTGACCTGAGAAACATCTCAAAGCATCTCTTTCTCTCTCTCTCTCTCTC
>JAAGKR010002344.1:0-5000 GCA_011419295.1 Clarias macrocephalus
AGAGAGAGAGAGCGAGAGAGACAGAGCAAGAGACAGAGAGAGCGAGAGAGAGACAGAGACAGAGAGAGAGAGAGAGAGAGAGAGACAGCAAGAGAGAGAGAGAGAGAGCGAGAGAGACAGAGCAAGAGACAGAGAGAGAGAGAGCGAGAGAGAGACAGAGACAGAGAGACAGAGACAGAGAGACAGAGACAGAGAGAGAGAGAGCGAGAGAGAGACAGAGACAAAGAGACAGAGAGACAGAGCGAGAGAGAGAGAGCGAGAGAGAGAGAGAGAGACAGAGCAAGAGACAGAGAGAGAGAGAGCGAGAGAGAGACAGAGACAAAGAGACAGAGAGACAGAGCGAGAGAGAGAGAGCGAGAGAGAGACAGAGCAAGAGACAGAGAGAGAGAGAGAGCGAGAGAGAGACAGAGAGACAGAGCGAGAGAGAGAGACAGCGAGAGAGAGAGACAGTGCGAGAGAGAGACAGAGCGAGAGAATTTGAAATAAAAAAAATAGATTTTACTATAAATAAAAACTATTATAACTGATATATTTTATATTCTATTATACAATATAGTTGTCATACATTTATTAAATAAATAGATTACATGTATATGTTTTATATAAGATATTTTGGCAGAGAATTTTGCTAGTTTTATTAAAATACAGTAAATAAAGAAAACTCTGCCAGTAGAATGAGAAATGTTTGCTTACAGTTTTTGTAATATTTGCCTGCGTAAGCGTGATGATCATATATTTGTTATAGTGTAGATAAACTATATTAGTGAGAGTGAGGTGTGTGTGTGTGTGTGTGTGTGTGTGTGTGTGCTACCCTGTAGACACTGGATCTGTCGGGTGAAGGCCTCGGCCTGGTGCGCGCTCGCTAAGCGTTCCTCGTCCAGGAGTCCTGCAGGTCAGAGCGGAGAGTTTAGAGATTAAACAGAGTTTCAGTAAAACAGTGACAGGATTAAAGCTTCACCTTATGATCTAAAACACACTTTTATAGGACACACTGGCTCAGACGCGTCTCCGGCCGGCTCACGTCAGACGTCAGTGTAGATCACGACTTTACGCTAAGCTCCACTTCAAGACAGAGGTGATGACATCATCGTACGATTGGCTGATCTATTAAGTGAAGCTCCGCCTCTTGTTCAGGTGAGCCATGGCGACAGGGAAGTGATCAGTGTGAGTGTGTGTCCTGAGACAGGGGATCTCCACAGCAACAAGCAGGAGCAGGGAGTGTGGCTTTAAACCATGAGACGTCATTTTTCATTTCTTTTCTCATCATAGACACAAACACCCGCGAGATTTGTTGTCCATTAGATAATACGTCCTGACACTAAGTCCAGGAAAAGGGTTTGTTTCCTTCCTCCCATCTTGTGCTTGCGCATTACAGGTTTATACTGAATATTATATATATATATATATATATATTATATTTATATATAAATAATTAATGACTTTTCTGTCACTTTCTGAGTCAGCTGTGTAGAATACTTTGAAACAACACACACTCTGGATTTCCGTGAAATAAATGAAATAAACTCAGACGTACAGGCCTTAGTGTTAGTGTCTGAGTGTTCGCTCTGAGCTGAGAAAAACTCGGTCGAGTGGGCGTGGCCATGAGCTCTAACGGTGAGCGCGCTCAGAGGAATGTCAATGATGTCATCGGCCATGTGGGATTCAGGACAGCCAAAGAGTCTGGAAGCTTCTCTGATCCTGCAGCTGCTCCCCCCAAAAAAAGTCAAAGGCCGCTGTCCAAAACTGTTTATAATGCGCACTTGGTGACTTCCCCTCGTTCACTTCGAGACAGAGAGAGAGAGAGAGAGAGACAGAGAGAGAGAGACAGATAGACAGAGAGAGAGAGACAGAGAGAGAGAGACAGAGATACAGTGAGAGAGAGAGAGAGAGAGAAAGAGAGAGACAGATAGACAGAGAGAAAGAGAGAGACAGAGATACAGTGAGAGAGAGAGAGAGAGAGAGAGAGACAGAGAGAGAGACAGAGAGAGAGAGACAGAGATACAGTGAGAGAGAGAGAGAGAGAGACAGAGATACAGTGAGAGAGAGAGAGAGAGACAGAGAGAGAGACAGAGATACAGTGAGAGAGAGAGAGAGAGAGAAAGAGAGAGACAGATAGACAGAGAGAGAGACAGAGATACAGTGAGAGAGAGAGAGAGAGAAAGAGAGAGAGAGAGACAGAGAGAGAGACAGAGATACAGTGAGAGAGAGAGAGAGAGAGAGAGAGAGAAAGAGAGAGACAGATAGACAGAGAGAGAGACAGAGAGACAGTGAAAGAGACAGTCAGAGAGACAGAGAGAGAGACAGACAGAGTGTAAAGCATGGTGTTTAGGCCCCAGCTCCCGTCCGCGCCTCACCCTGCAGCTCCGTGCTGTTCTCCTCCTGTTTCTGTGTGGTGTCTCGCGCCTCCTCCAGCTCCAGCAGGAGGTGCAGTATCTGAGCCCTGAGCTCCTCCAGCTCCTCCTCCTCACTCTTTTCCTCCTTCTCCTTCTCTCCTCCCTCCATCTCTGCTTTCTCACACTGTTTCTCCATCGTCTCAGCGTCCATAGTGTCCCCACCTGATTTCAGATCGCTGCTTTCGTCTGCACAGGAGACACACACACACACACACACACACACACACACACACATAAACACACACACACACACACACACACATAAACACACACACACACACACACACACACACACACACACACACCAAGTTTATGAAGGTAAACGTAGAGAAGAAAAATCCACATTTTGTTCTTACAGGATTTTATCGTGTATAACTGAGAGTAACGTCACTATAACCGTACAGTGTTCACAATTTATTAATAATCATATTTATACAGAGTTAATCCTAATTAGTTAATTTAAAAAAGTTATATTTACCGAGAGCTGTAAAGTAAAGAGACATGACATGACACACATCAGTGTGTGTGTGTGTGTGTGTGTGTGTGTGTTTTAGCTTTGAAACTCTTACAGCACCATCTAGTGTAACAGTGAAGCACTGACACACACACACACACACACACACACACACACACACACACACACACACACATTTAGACTTTATACATTCTAATCTAATTAGGGATAAAAACAGTTATGAAGTTATTCACACACACACAAACTGTTTACAGCATGTTTATAAATAACATAACAAGAATACAGATTTATAAATCATTACTAGACTTAGAGAGTGTAATTAAACCTAATGGTCATCATTTGGTTCTCGTATCCCTGAATTAAGAAGGATTCCAGAACAGCTGGACCAGATGACAGGAACAGGAAATAGACACTCTGAACACACGCGGGATTTTCTTCGGGCCGCGAGGGAAAAGATTTAACAGGTGTTGATAAACTGTACAGGGTTCGAGAAAAATTATAACTGTGCAAACTGTGAGGTGGCACAGGTACTCTGACTGTACTCTGAGAGTAATCGGGGGTATTCCAGGGGTACTTTCCAGTGGGTATTTGTGGGTATGCTTGGGGTACTTTGAGGGTATTCATAGGACTTGGGGATTTCTGTGTTACTCTGGGGATATTCTGGGGTACTTTGATGGTAGCAAGGGTACACTGGGGGTATTTTGAGGGTATTTGGGGTACTTTGATGGTAGCAGGGGTACTCTGGTTTACTTTGAAGGTATTTGGGGTATTTTGGGGGTATTGAAAGTAGGGCTGCAACAACTAATCGATAAAATCGATAATCATCGATAATGAAATTCGTCAACGAATGCCGTTATCGATTAGTTGGACTGCTCACGTTACTGAGAAGCGCGACCACAAGATGCAAAAAATACACACAGATACACAGCCGCTCGCGCAATGGAGGTTACAGAAGCGTCTGCAGGTTAAGGCGCGCGCCTATGGCGTTATATTCCTGCCACAATTCTGAGCGCGCGCGGTTTGACATTGTGAGAGCAGACATAGCGCTCGATGCGCGTGTAGTGTCTCCTCTCCCTTGCTCGCGCAACATGTTCTCCGCGCACGCGCGACTTCTCGATTCTGTGCGCGCTCGACTCTGCCTGTACACTCGCTCAACTTTATCCAGTGTTACAAAACTGCCACAAAACCAGCCAATCACAGACTTCCACACACGGCTTCTGATTGGCTGTTCCTTCTCCATCAGCTGGAAATATCTGCAATTATTGTTAAAATGCTGTATTTTGCAGACTCAAATGCTGTTATTTATTTATTTCTTTTTTTAGAAAGAGACAAGTCAGCATATGTGAGTTCATTCAAAAAAGAACCCCCCCCCCCTGCACTCCTCAACAAGCAGCCACTGTAACAGATGCCATCCAATATTATAAGAGTACAACAATTGTTTTGCTTTTTTATTTATTTATTTATTTATATTTAGAATATTTAGAGGAGTTTTACTGTTCAAAAACAAACTTTGTCTTTAATTTAAGGTTTAAAATGTCAAAATTAAAGATCATTAAACTCTATATGTGGCTTTTGCATTTTAAAGTTTAGTTTTATACATAACTAATATCCTGATTTATAGTTTTAAATAGTTATAAGCAAAACATTAAATTAAAGAAGCGTTTAGTTTTTATCCGATTAACCGATTAATTGAAAAAATAATCGCCCAACTAATCGATAATCCAAATAATCGTTAGTTGCAGCCCTAATTGAAAGGTTACTCTGGGGTATTTGGGGTATTATGTGGGTATTCAAGGGTACTCTGGGGTACTTCTAAGGTATTTAGGGGTACTCTGGGTTTATTCAACATACTCTGGGTTTCATGAGGTCACGCTAAGGTGTTTGGGAGGAACTCTGAGCTAATTCATAGTACTTCTGGGATTTTCACGGGTTCTCTGGGAGTATACGAGGGTACTTGTGGTGTATTCACGGGTATTATGTTTTTTTTTTTTGGGAGGTGGTACACTGACGGTACTTTAATAGGATTCGGGGGTAATCTGACGTTACTTGGGTTTACAGCGTTTGTCAGCGTTTTTAGTGAAATCAAAAGTTGATCACAAATGATTCATGAGTGCGTTGTAACGTTCCGCAGC
>JAAGKR010002344.1:10000-47500 GCA_011419295.1 Clarias macrocephalus
CCACCACTCGTGTCCTTCTTATGCAATAAGATTGTTTAAGTGTGTTTATGTCAGTATGACTTTCAGTAAATGGTGGCACAGTTGCCTACACCTCCAGGGTGGAGGGTTCGATTCCCACTTCAAATCTGTTTGTCTGGAGTTTGTATGTTCTCCCCGTGCTTGGTGGGGTTTCCTCCGGGTACTTTGTTTTTTTTTGTTCTTCCACAGTCCAAAAACATGCAGATTGGTGTTCCCAAATTGTGTGTGCGCGCGTGTGCATTCAAGCGCTTGTTCCGTGCAATGGATTGACACCCTGACCAGGGTGTACCCTGCCTTGTGGCACGAGTACCCTGGGACAGGCTACAGGCCCACTATGACCCTGTACAGGTTAAGCACTATAGAGAGAGAGAAATTTGAACGCAATTCAAAAAGTCTTTACATAGTCCTAACGTACGATGCCGAAATAAAGAGAAGAAACCGATTCAGACATCGATTTATTACTCACGTCACAGTTCACACAGTAGCAAGTATAAAAGGTGAGTGAAATTGTTATACTTAAATAACAAATACACAAACTGGAGTTTGAACAGGAAATAAATAAAGTGTAACATACAGAATGTTTCTTATTCCAAACAAGATTACTACGTATGTACCGTGCTGCTTACAATGGTTTTAAATCACTTGAATAAATAATAAATTAACCCCTTTGTCTTTAACACAAAGTCAAGAGCACTATAACTGTAGAACATGCAAAGATTTAAACAACATTACTCTCAAATAAACATAGACTTAAAGGAATCGCCTCAGAGTAACTCTCTCGACACACTACACTATGGCCCCAATACAGATTCTCTTCTGAACATTCCAGGACAGTTCAGATCGTGTTGTTGCTGCAGGTCTTGTCTTACCTATGACCTAAAACCTTCTTCTAAAATCTGTAAAAGTTTTGGCTGAACCCTAAAATTACATTTTCACTCCATTGAAAATTATATTTTCTACAAAACAAAGTCTGGGAAGCCATGTTTAGGATGTTTAATTATTCCGTCACCAGAGAAATCTAGTTGTTTCATCATGGGTTCCACAAAATTTCATCCAGTCAAAATGTCAGAATCTGAATGCTATTGATGGGTTACAGAGCCCAATTTATTAGACTGGAATGCTAAAATCAGAAAAACCTTAAGAGTGACCAAGGGGATATGATCCTACAATAAACAAGGAGCTGCGATCCTAGCGTGACTGAGGAGGAGCTGCGATGCTAGACAGACTAAAAGGTTGCAGTCCTAATTTGACCGAAGGGTTATGGTCTTAGTGTATCTGAAATGCTTAAACTAAACAAGAGGCTACAATCTTTTTTGTTTAAAGGTGAGCCAAAAGTGAACAAGACAGGGCAACAATCCTAGAATGTTTGAAAGGCTGTGATCCTCAAGACAAAGTTGTGATGATTTTGAGATAAGGGGTTACGACTAAAGATTTACGACTAAGGTTTCTATAATATGGTGAGCAAAAGGTTGTGATCCTAGAGTGACAAAAGTGTTGCAATCCTTAAGAGACTGGAATGCTGTGATCTTAAAGTAACTGAAGGGGCTGCAATCCCAGCATGACCAAGGGGGTCCGTAATGCTAGGGTGACCAGGGGACCATTCTGGATCCTGGAGAAATCAAGGAGCTGTGCTCCTAGAGTGACTGAGCGGCTGCAGTTATAGAGTCTACAGTGAGTGAATGGCCGTGGTCTTTGTGTGACTGGGGAACTGTGATCCTCAAAAGACTAAGGGGATGCAAGATTATAGGAAGTGAGAAGTCGCAATCCTAGACTGACTGAGGGCCTGCAATCCTACCATTTCAAGAGGCTGAGATCCTCGCATAAGTGAGGTGCTGCAAACTTACAACGACCAAAGAGCAGCAGAAATCCTAGAGTGACCGAGGGGTCACAATCCTAAACTAACAAGAGGGCCATGATCCTGAAGTGATGGAGGGGCTCAGGTCCTTGAGTGACCGAAAGGCTGTGGTCTCCGCAAGGGACTGCAATCCTGGTGTGATCAAACTGCCTGTGACCCTGAAGTGGCCAAGTGGTTGCAATCTTATAGTGAGTGAAGATGTGGAGGTCCAGCACTGCTCAGCTGATTGAATTAATCTGTTCAATTTGGTTCAGGTGGGGTGTTTAAGTGTTACAAAGTGCAATGGACATTGCCCTTCCTTCCCTGTCTTAAATTGACTAGAGTAACCAAGAGTTGTGATCCTAGAGTGAGCAAGAGGCCTCAATCCTAGACTAACTGAAGGGCTGCAAACCTAGAGTAACTATGGGGTTATGATCCTACAGTGACTGTAGGGTTGCAACCCTTGAAGGACTGAGGGGCTATGATCCTAAAATGACCAATTATCCATAAGATTAGAACAACCATAAAGTAAATCAGGAGCTGAGATTCCAGATAAAGGAGGTGCCATAATCCTAGTGTGTCCATGGAGTTGTGATCCCAGAGGGACTGTCAGGTAGCAACCTTTCAAAGACTGAACAACTGCAATCCTAGAGAAACGTAGGGACTGTGATCTTAGAGTGTGATCAAGAGGATTGACCCATGTGTGACCAATTGCCTACAATTCTACAGTAAGTGAGCAGGAGGCCTCAATCCTTCCTTACAGAACTTCCCAAAAACATACAGAAAAAACAAAGTTTGTCCAGAAACACACATCAAGGTTATCTATGGGTTGTGCGCTGGTGTGTTTGGAGATTACACCGGTCACTAAAACTCTTTCCACAGTGTGAGCAGTGATATGGTTTTTCTCCTGTGTGAACGCGCTTGTGTTTTTGGAGATTACTCTGTTGATTAAAACTCTTTCCGCAATGCGAGCAGTGAAACGGTTTCTCTCCCGTGTGAATGCGCCGGTGTTTTTGGAGATTACTTTGCTGAGTAAAACTCTTTCCACAATCAGAGCAGCGGTACGGCTTCTGTCCCGTGTGAATGTGCTCGTGTTTTTGGAGATTGCTCTGCTGATTGAAACTCTTCCCGCAATGCAAGCAGTGATATGGTTTCTCTCCGGTGTGAATGCGCTGGTGTATTTGGAGATTACACCGGTCACTAAAGTTCTTTCCGCAATGCGAGCAGTGATACGGTTTCTCTCCGGTGTGAATCCGCTGGTGTTTCTGAAGGTTACACTGTTGAGTAAAACTCCGCCCACATTCCGAGCAGTGATACGGCTTCTCGCCTGTATGAACGTGCTCGTGCCTTTGAAGTGCTCCTTTCTCACTAAAACTCTTCCCGCAGTGCGAGCACTCGTACGACTTGCCTCCTCGGTGAATGCGCTGGTGTGTCTGGAGATCCATCTGATCGTTGAAGCTTTCTAAACACCGTGAGCACTCGAACAGTTTTTCTCCGGTGTGAATGCGCAGATGCAGCTGGAGACTACTCTGTAGGGTAAAACTCTTCCCGCACAGCGAGCACAGGAACAGCCTCTCACCTGCGTGGAGGTGCTGATGCTGTTGGAGGCTGCTCTGGAAAGTGAAACCCACTCCACAGGTGGTGCAGTGGTGATTACTTCTCTGCAGATGTTTCTGAGAGCTCTCAGCAGAAGGGGAACAAATCTCTCCGGATCTGAACAGTTTCACATATTCCTCATTATGGCATCTCTTGATGTGTTTATGGAGGTAAATTTGAACAGTGTAGGAAAGTGGACACAAGGAGCAGGTGAAGACTTGTGTCAGGTTGTTTTCTGTATCTGGTGTAAAGAAAAATATTGTGAAAGTTGAGGTAGGAACCAACAGAATTGAGAAATAAAACTCCAATAAATTGTTTACCAACTAAATAAAAACATTACCATAAATACTGTAAACCATTGTGTTCGAATCATATCTGCTCAGTGTAAGACCTAAAGATACCAGCTGAGGGGTTAGAAACATGACCTTCTCAGGCCTCCTGAAGATGTGTACAGTGCTCCGAGGTCTAGTTGAAGATTGAGGAGAATCAATAAAGCTTAAAACAAGTACAGATGCCAACTGTGAGTCAGAGCATCCTGTCCAGCCAGTCTTGCTAGCTTTGCCAAGAAGACTCTCAACCAGTGGTACAGAGGTCCACCTGTGCCGTTTAAACTTCTCACAAGTGTGGACCTACATGTAAACTGGGTGCAGACACCCATCTACCAGACATGCGCAACTCATCTCAAAAGTGTCTGAACTGACAAACAGAGCCTCGGGGCCACAATCAGACTCTGGCAGAAGAACTGCAGTTTCTACACTATGTGGCCAAAAGGTGTGTGTGCATTTGATCAGACACCCACGTGGACATCCCACTCTAGATTTATCTCCACTTACTGTAGCTCCACTCAGTAAAGGGAAGGATTATCACTGACAGGATTTTTGACGGCAGCTCTGGGGATGTGTGTTCAGCTACAAGGCACTGAGGGTCATATGTCAACGACTGCCTTAAACGGAAGTTGAAACTGCTGGATTACACATTCTCGAAATTTAGTAATCAAATGAGATGTTTATATGTTAATATGGCAGATTAATGTCTGATTATTAGAGCTACTTTAGCTACCAGATTCCTCTCCGAGTCAGAATTTAAACTTGTGTGCTGCATTTAATAAAAGTAACTAACTAACTAACTAAATAAATAATATTAAAAACAAAACACCTCTTCTGTTCTTTTTCAATTCATGTTTTCAGGGAAGACATTGCAGTAAATAATTACTCGTTGCTTTGCTTTGAAATTCCAAAGCCAGGCAGCTTTTATATAATTACCGTTTAGCAGATGATTAGTGTATAAAGAAATGAAACACTGATCAGAAATAATTGATCAGATTTAATCCAAGAATAAGCTTCAATATTTCATATTAACGATAATTAAAACTCTCGGACGTAACTATTCCCGGAGCATTTTTTGTTCCAGATGTAGTCAAACGTGATTCCGGCGCGTTTAGCGTACTCCTCATCGTACCACACGGAGAGCTCCTGCCCCGGTGCAATGGGTCGACAGGAGCGGTACAGGATCCCACCTCGGTACTGAAACGCCACCAGATTCTGCTCTTTATCATTACGAGAGCAACTGACGTACCTGAGAGAGCGATGGACAGACATAAAAAGTGAAAAGCACGAGTAAAAATCATACGGTGAAATCAGTCATCACGAACAAAAGACCACATCCCCGACCTCATCCAGTTGGAATGAACCTCAGACGTGGCATCTATGTATTTTTCAGGCTGCTTGCCTTCATAAATCTGAGAGAAAAAAAAAAGTTATTATACACTAAAAATATTTTATCCATTAACACAGCCAATGAAACGGCACTCAAACAATAACAAGTGAAATGTTTCTAAAGAAGTTCAGTCTCTTGCCCCAGACTGTGGTGATGAGTTCGCTTCTGTTAGAACTCGTGTTCTTATGAAAGTCATGTCACCTCTTGTTTCTTCTGATCAAACCCAAGATCAAAGAGATGCTGATTGATCCTGATACATTAAGACGAATTGAACTGAATTAATTTGATTAAATAAACAAAATTATTGGACAGTTTGTTTCAATGGGCCCCGTCATGAAAGTTTGTTTTCTGATCATTTTTAGACAGTCACATGAGTCTCCAATGTGTGCACGCGTGTGTGCACGTGTGTGTGTGTGTATGTGTGTATGTGTGTGTGTGTGTGTGTGTGTGTGTGTGTGTGTGCGCGTATGCAAACAAAGATGAGAAAAACTCATCTTCTCTCTCTCTTTTACTATATATTTGATTCTGAAACATGCAGGGGTAGCTCAGTGGGTTGAGGTATTGGACTTCGATTCAGGTCTCAGGTTCAAACACCACAACTAACAAGTTACCCCTGTTGGGCCCTTGAGCAAGGCTCTGAACCCTCAACTGCTCCGATGTATAATGAGACAAAAATGTAAGTCGCTCTGGATAAGGACGTCCGCCAAATGCTTAAATGTAAATGCGTTATTGTTTTTCCTCATTGACAGAAACAGAGACAGACTGATGCTGGACATGTTTATTAAAGGGAACCCTTTATTCTCCTAAGTCTTAGGCCATGTCCACACATAGCCGGGTATTTTTAAAAACAGAGATTTTGTGTAGGCTTCTGATTGGCCTCCTGGTGATTAGTGACGCTCCGAACAGCACTTAAAAAGGGAATTTTCTCATCTTTGTCTGCATGTACACGCACACACATGCCACAGTGATGATTTGTTTTTATTTAATCAAATTAATTCAGTTAAATTCGTCTGAATGAATCAGAATTAATCAGCTTCTTTTAGATCAGAGAAAACCAGAGGTTACGTGACTTTCATAAGAACACCAAAGTTCTAACAGAAGCTAACTCACCACCCAGGAGTAGGCGCTGTTCATGGCTTCCTCTCGGTCCACCGTGTCTCCCTGGTACGGCCCGAAGTGGACACCCGCTGGAATAGTGTCGCCGTTGTTAAACACTCCCAGGCCCGCGTCGGGAATACCGGATTTCCGAATCTCCAGCCCTGGAGGAAGGGTTTGTCTGGCTCGGTCACCGACCCCTAGTGGAACCGCAATGTCAGGGATGAAGAGAGCCGGACCGTGAATATCGCACTTGCTGATGAAGAAAGATCGGCAATCTTCACAGTCTGGAAGGAGAGACGCAACAATGAACAAATATACATTTCTTTTTTAAAACAAAAGTTTGTGTTTAAATTGAAGATCTCGCGTGTGTGATGGGTCGGAATTAAATAAACCGAACAAAACTAAACCACGTTTTTTCTTAACTCTGCTTAGTTTAGTTTTAAAACAACTGCGGGTGTAATAACATTTGTGTTACACACGAATTATTAATAAATGTTGAATTTAAAAAAATTATAAAAAGACACAGATTAACTTATGACTGGAAAACTTAGTAAGTTACTAAGTAAAGTTAAAGGTGGAGGTTTATTCATGTTTGTGTGTTTGGTGTCTCACACAGGTACTCATCACGTTCAGGTTTGTCTTTCAGATGGATCTGGAATCCTCCTCCTCCTCCTCCTCCTCCCGCTCCTGTCCCGTCCTCTGCTGAGCTCGACGTGCCTCCGTCTAACGGTTCACAACGTTTCATGTGAGAACTGAAACGGTAATGGGGTTACAGTACACACGACTCTCTACAACACGTGACTGACTTACAGAAGAAATCTTCATCCTCGTCTTCATGAGGAGTTTCTTCCTGTTTCAGGGGTTTCCTCCACACCTGTCCGCGTCTCTGCTGGTCCACGGGGGCGCCATGTCCCGCTGAGCTCCACGCTCTCCCATGAGACGTGCTGCACATCTCCGCCTGCATCTCCTCACCACGGAGAACACGCCGCGAGGGTCAGGAGAACCGGCTGCAGGGCTGAGGAGCGGGTTCTGGTTCTGAGACGGGTTCCTTCAACCGACAAGTTACTGGTTTATCAGCATTATGTTCAACGATTAGAAATATTAGAAATATAATAAACAAACACCCAAATACAAATATATATATATATTTTTAAATACCACTAAAATAATTATACATTTAATAAAACATTAAATATTTAAATTTAGGCCCAACATTTATGTAGATTTTGTTTATAATCATTCATGATTTATTTCCTACTTCAAGTCTAAAATAAAGCTAATACTGTTAAGCACGTTCAGCAGGTCATCCTAACAAAGCGAATTAGAAACTGATTTTATTAAACACGCGTGTATTTCTCACCTCAGCGCGAGCACTGATCATTAAATGACATTACTATTTCATTTTTAATAGAATTCATTTAGCTTGCAGCAATTTGAAACGCTCAGCTCAAGCACAGGACAAATCTGACATTAAACAAACTCGCTATTACTCCACAGTAATTTAGCAAAATGTAAATAAATAATGAAGGAAATAAATGAATTTAAACCCAAACTAACACCGCCGCAGAATAGAAAAAATGTTCCCGTCTCCAGAATCGGTTCCCCGTGTATGTGAAGTGCACTCGGTAGTGCGCATGCGCCATCTAGGCTGTGCACTCCAACAGGAAGTGGGCATCGATTTGGGACGCAGCAGCTAGCCGATTCGCTCACATTACCTCAGTAATAACATGAGAACACCGTCAATCACCTCAGACACAGACGGAAGGAGAAGCTTCACTAAAACTAATGCAAAACTCACTAAAACTCGATCCGGAGTCTTTGATGTGCCGATGATTAAATAGATGTGAGAGCTCCTCCTCCGCTGCAGCTCGTCTTCTTCTTCTGTTCCTCTGTGCTGCAGCTGCACGTCGCCCCCTGGTGGAACAATCTTAAATCCCGGAAACAATGAAGAATCATCGTCATAATCTCACATTCTGAGCTGCTAAACTAATCACTTAGCTTTTCCCAGTAAAAACCTGGACCTATACCATCACTGTCGAATCTAAAGAACATTTTACCATGATGACGGTCCTGGCCTCGGCTGATGAAGACAGCTGTTCTCTGAGGACTCGTGACTCCAGTCGACTCCATAGTTCAGGACTGGAGTTTCTTTCAGCTTTGTACCGGAGCCTTTATTAACGAACTGGACTCCATATGAACTTAAACACGTCTCCTGTTATATACTGAACTTCCAGCCTCCTAACACATAGTATGAGTGCAGATCAATCCCTGCTATCCGTTATCACCCAGATGAGGATGGGTTCCTTGTTGAGTCCGGTTCCTCTCAAGGTTTCTTCCCATTGCCATCTCAGGGAGTTTTTCCCTCAGCTTGCTCATCAGGGACTATCTGATCATTTTGCACCATACACATTTCCATTAATGTTGCTTTGTGACATTGACTACAACCCTGTAGCTCAAGTTGGGTTCTCTTTTTATCACTCCAGCTTTGATCACTGATACAGCTCTGAACTTTGCTTTTGTTCGTTATGGCACTCACCCTTTAGTCCTTTACCAAACGCTTCTTCTGATGCTCCGAGTTGTTCCTCTTGTCCAGTGTCAGTGAAATATGCAGCGCGGTGGAGAGGCTCTCCCTCACTATACTGCACACTCCTGTCCACCACCGTGCTTGCAAAGTTATCTGGAATCCACTAACACGCACGTCTGTACTGACTGATGTTAGTGTCCACTGCTGACCCTGCATGGTTAGTCACCATGCTTAACTAAGAGCTGATAACTGAAAGCTAGCATAATACGCTAGCTGAAACCAAGTTTAATTCTCAGCTCCCTCAGCCAAGGAGCACTGGAAAGCTCCGTCTGTGGCCATGTCTGGGAGACGTTTCCAATCTGAAAGTAAATAGCCAGTTCAACTGCACTGCATCAACATTAACAGGTTAAACATGCTTGTGAGTTTTGTCCATAAGAGGAACTGCAACCCAGATCCCCCCCCAGAAACCATTTAAAAATTTTTATTTAAACTTGCATCATTAAATCCAACACCATAAGAATGGACTACACCCCTGTACAGCTGTGGCGGAGGACATGGTGTCAGAACGTGCAACCAGCTGTGTCCAGAAGGTTGTCTTAGGCAGTTGCCAAGGAAACCCCCAGGACACACCAGCGTGCAGAACGCCAACAAGCTGCAGAAAGCCTCGAAAGACTTTTCTGATACACCTGAGGGGTACAGAGAACCTAGAAGTGCTCAGATGAGGAACAGGAGGAGTCTGGATGGGACATGGAGAAATATTTTCTCTGTCCTCAAAGATGACTTGGTAAATTATTCAGTCCTATGGGAAAAAAGAAGGAGCACTTTGAGGAACTCCTTAACCCAGAGCAGTGATCAGAAGGGGATTGGCAGACATCTCTTGTGCTTGAATTCCATCTCTGCTGGTGAGGTTATTGCAGCAAGAACCCTTCATAGTGGAAGGGCTGCAGGAGCAGGTGAGATTAGGATGGTGATGCTGAAGACTGGAGATCTGCGGCAGGGCTATCACACAGGGATTGTGGTCTGTGTTTTTAAAAACCCAACAAGGGGGTGTGTTTTCAGTTTCAGTGAAATCAATCCCACTACCCCTAGGAAGTGTTAACACCAGGGTTGTGGAGAGGAGTCTCCAAGGTTATGAGAGGTGTTTGATAGCTGAACCTAGGATTTAGGGACAGTGAGGACTCCTTCTAGGTCGTGGTGGAGTGCAGCAGGTCTTTCTGTGAGAACACAGGAACAGGCTAATCCCGTCTACATTTGTAACTGGATCGCTACTTGTTGTAAGCAGATCTCTGTACAACAAACATGTCGCAAAATTTTTGGGGTGGGTTTATTGGTCCCAAGTTCCAAAACTCTGTTAATCAAAACAGAACGGAATAAAAATCAGAAAGACAAAACCAGGAATCAGCTGTAATAAATCCGCTGAATGAAATTGGAGTAATCCTAAAAGATGACAAATATCAACATCACTCAATGTTATACAGCAAAGAAAGGAGAAGAAGAGCAAGATAATGTTACAGGAAAATGAGAACTTTCTTCTGCTTTTTTTTTTTTTTTTTTAAGACCAGGAGATTTCCTAGCTCCAGGTGAAGCAGCTAGAAACAGGTAGATAATAAAATCACACCTCCTCCAATTTCCTATAATGAGAACATTAAAACAAGCAGAGGAGTCATCACTCCAGACTTTCACTCCAGGACCAGAACCATCCATTTCACAGAGGACTACATTACAGTTCAATAATACATAAATATATTTGCCAACGTAATACCGAGTAAGAGCGTTCAAATTACATCAAGTTTAAATCACTGACAACACGAGTGCGTTTATTAGTACAGCAAAACTCTCAAGGCGTTTTCACTTTAGGACACGATTGATTTGTACCATGCTCAGGAACGATTGCTGACCCTCCCACGATTGCTAGCCAGTGTTCACATTATTATTATTATTCTCTGTACACGGGTACACTTGTGTGTTTTCTCTCCGATACGAAAGATGGCAGTATGCAGCTAATTGGTTTGTGAGCCGCCATTAAACACAAAATAACGAAGTTAATCTTCGTGCTATGTCTAACATTATTGATATTTCAGGGAAAAAAAAGGCACGAGTGGCGCTCCATATGTGCCTTCCTCCTGTATCAGCTTTGGCTGTGTAGGTCAGAGCGTGCAACACACTGAGATTTACGGAGGAGATGGGCGGCACAGATGGCGTCGCATCTAAACAGCGATCTACTTCCACGCTCAGTTACCACTGGTTCCATATCCGTGCCCGAGTCGGCCGTGTCATACTAGAGACCACCTTTCTCGAGACTCAGACGTGGCTCCTGAGTGGGAACAATTGCGTTCTCACTGATCCGGATGAACCAGACTTTGAGTATTGAACGTTGAGTGTTCTTGGAAATGATCCCTAATGTGAAAACACCCTGAGAGATTTTTTTTCTTTTCCAGAAAAAAAACAACAGATTATTACTATACAGAATTATCTGTTTAAACAATCATGTCTGATCAGGAGTAGGAGATACCTTCTTCTATATTTGCATATAGTTATTAAAATTTCTACGCCAGCGTCTGTGCAGTTTCAGTCATGCTGTGTGGGGTGTGACTCGGCCCTGTACGCCGACCCGGCTGCTCGGTGAGTTCCGTTCATCGCCCTCCTAATCCCGGCCTTCTGCTGTGTTTAGAAACACGTGTTCAGACATATAATAATGCGTGTTAATGCATGAAAATCAGATTTTCTTTTAGAAAGAAAAAAAACCTTAAACCATTAAAAGAGTTTCTGTGCGTGTGTGCGCTGGTGTTTTCGGAGGTTACTCAGCTGACTGAAACTCTTCCCGCACTGTAAGCAGTGATACGGCTTCTCTCCGGTGTGAATGCGCTGGTGCTTCTCCAGGTGACTCTGCTGGTTAAAACTCTTCCCGCACTGCAGGCAGTGATACGGTTTCTCTCCGGTGTGAATGCGCTGGTGTCTCTGAAGTGCAGCTTTCTCAGTGAAACTCTTGCCGCACTGTAAGCAGGGATATGGTTTCTCTCCAGTGTGAATCCGCTGGTGTCTCCGGAGCGCTGCTTTCTCACTGAAGCTCTTTCCACACTGCGGGCACTCGTACGGTTTCTCTCCGGTGTGAATGCGCTGGTGAAGCTGGAGACCGCCCGGGAGAGTAAAACTCTTCCCACATTGAGCGCACTTGTGCGGCCTCTCGCCCGTGTGAAAGCGCTGGTGTCTCTGGAGAGCGCTCTGATAAGTAAAACCCTTCCCACAGAAAGAGCAGTGGTAATTGTTTCTCTCAAGCTGCTCCTGAGAGGAGTTAACCGGGAGGCCGACGATCTCTCCTGAGTTCAAGCGTCTCAGGTACTCCTCGTAGTGGCATCGCTTGATGTGTTTGTGGAGGTAAATTTCAGATGTGTAGGAGAGTGGACATAAAGAGCAAGTGAAGATTTGGAGAAAGGTGTAGTTCATATCTGCAGAAAAAAAGTCAACAATTTTATACAACAATTTTGGTCAGAGCTAAGACTGGAGGATCTCTACAAAGTCCTGCGTTTATACCTGGTCGTCTGGTAAAGCTTCTTTTTTTTTTTTCTTTTTTTTTTTTACTAGATCTAGGGCAATATCTGCAGGGATTCCATTCCTAATCCATGGTGAACCTTCACTTTAACCTCATATTTTCTAGTCCTGTTGTCCACCAGGTTTTGGTGCCTTAATTACACCACAGGTGCATTACTGGGCTCAGGTGCTGATGTCGAGGAGACACCAGTTACAGTTCATCCCAGAGCTGATGGTTCAGTGAGGTAGAGTTTAGTCAGGGCTCTGTGCTGGATAAGGGTTTGGTTAGTTCCTCTTAGTTCTAGTGAAGAGGAACTGTAGTGCTACAGCAAACATATGTTCTGTACCTGTGACTTTTATTAGTAACAGTTTGGAAAAGAAACACATATGGGTGTGATAGTCAGATGTGCCCATACTTTTGGGTATACAGTGGTTACTATTGCACCTTGGTCCAAACGCCAACGATCATATATTCAGATTAAAGACCAGAGATCTCGATGGCAATGGTCGAGTTTGGGGTGATATGATTACATTTGCAATCACAAACCAGGATGGTCATGGTGCACCAGAACCTGCAGTGGGGTATGTAAGATGTTTGGGTGCAGTTTGGTACAGGTTGTCCCCCTGGGAGATGGGATTTGGGGATTGTGGGGGGTGATGAGTACTGATGTGATCTTTGTGGGTTTCTTTTCCCTTTTCTCTTCCTCTGGTCTGCAGTCTTCACTAAGACAACACAAGCCTGAGCTCTCTTTACTCTAAACACACCCCAGGGTCCTTGGGACTGACAACTGAACTTCCCCTGCAAAACACAGCCTGAATCTCATCCTGATCTCTCGGGTGCTGCTCGTTCAGGGGCGTTAGGGACTCAAATTTGTTTTTGAAATCAACAATAAAACATCTAGACTCAACTGTTTTCTGAGCACTTTTTGTTCCAGAGAAAATCAAAGGTCACGTCCTTGGCGTAATCCTCCTCGTACCACATCAACAGCTCCTGCCCGGGTTCGATCGGCTGACTGCAGCGGTACAGAATCCCACCCTGATACTGAAACGCCACCAGATTCTGCTCTCTCTCATTACGAGCACAGTTCACGTACCTGAGAGGATCAGGAAGAGACACAGAGTGAAAGATAAGAAAGAACCAACAGAGAGAGAGGGGGGGAGGGGGGTAAAAACGAAAGACCAGTTAGTGTGAGGAAAGATTGAGGGTTTCCGATAAATACAAAAAACGCTAAAATCACTGCATTTATACAAAAACACGAAACACATCAGAACCTTCAATGGTGCCTTCCTCACCTCATCCAGTTCGAATTCATCTCAGACGTGGCATCGATGTATTTCTCACACTGCTCGCTCTGGTAGACCTGCAAAATATCACAACCTTAACATCATTGAAGGGGGGGGGAGGGGGGGGGGCTTGAGGACGAGTTGGAGGAGCAATGACTTAACATGACAGGTACAGTACCTGTCGTTCTAGGACTACGTTTAGTGTCACTAGTCTGCCGAGTCACTCGGGGTGATGAGCATGGCATGAGCTTTTACAGTGTGACTTTAACGTTTGTAGATGTCACAAGAACTCCAAAAGTTCCACAGAGAGCCACCCTGATGGTGCCCAGGAATGATTACCCCTCCCTCCCCCCACTGACCACCGCTCACATTATTACGATTCTTCGTACTCGGATACGCATGCATATTTTCTGTCTAAGATACAGCAGGTGGCAGTGTGCACCTCGATGGTTTGTGAGCCGCCGTTAAACACAAGAGAAGAAGAGAACGAAGAAGTTAAACTTCACACTATGCATAATGTTATTGATATTTCAGTAAAAGAGTGACGCTCTGATGTGCCTTCCCACTACATCAGGTCTGGCTGTGAGCGAGATTCATGAGCACTCATGAAGTCGTGTCTAAACGGCAATCTACTTCCGCTCTTGGGTACGATTGGATCTGATCCGTGTCAGAGTACTTGGTACAATGTACCAGGCTCCTCAGTAGGCTCAGGCTAGGTTTTCAAGCGGGAAACGTTTGTTCTCACTGATCAGAACGAACCAGATTTTGTGTTCTCTAAAACAATCCTGGAGCCCTAATGTGAAAATGCCTTGTATGACCCGGTGTGTGATGTTTGTTTGGGTGACCTACCATGCTTGTACCCTGGAGAAGCCACTCCGTGCTGCTTTTATGGACTTCCCAAGATACACAAGGAAACAGTCCCCCTCAGACCCATAGTCAGCAGTATTAATTCCTTTACATAGAGCATTGCTAAATATTGGCAACTATTCTGGCACCACTGGTTGAACACACTGACCACTATATCCAGAATTCAGAACAATTTATTTCCAAGATCAGGGGCCTAAAACTGGATGCAAAACATTGTTTCCTGTGATGTTACATCCCTCTTTACCAGCATTCCCACTACCGATGCCATAAAAGCCATTGGAAAGGAGGTTGCAAGAGGACAGCACCCTTAACACTGGAAGCAGTCTCAACCCAGACCAGATCTGTTCTCTCCTGGACCTACATGTCAACAGCACCTACTTCACCTACAGAGCCGACTTCTACAGGCAGAAACATGGCTGTGCCATGGGTCTCCTGTGTCGCCCGTTGTGGCTAATCTATACAAGCAGGCAGTGGGAAAAAAAAGAACTCAACTCCTTTCCGGGGACTGTTTCAACCTATTGGTTCAGATATGTAGATGAAATCTGGGGTAAAGAGAGTCAGGAAGTACAGACCTTCACAGAGCACATAAAGTCTATCGACACGCATGTCAAGTTCACTGGAGAAGACACCAAAGACAACAGGTTAGCCTTCCTTCCACGGACTGTGTCTGGCTCCAACCACCAACACAACCATTGCAACACAAATTAAGTGGCATCAAGACACTGTACCACAGGGCAAAGAACATCCCCACTGCCACTGAAGCTACACAGAAGGCACACAAGCATCTGAAGACAGCGCTCAAGACCTGCGGATATCCTAAAGTGGGCCTTCAACAAAAGAACTTCCAGATCCAAAGGAAGGACGACAGAGAGAGCTGAGGCAACGGAAAAAAATCTTATCATCCTGTATTTGGCTCGAGTGTCAGAAAAACTAAAAAAGGAGTTTTGGAAAACACCATACCAGTTCACTTCAAACCAACTAACACACTGAGACTGAGGTTCGTTCAACCCCCAAAGACCACACACCAAAACATACGAAGAGCAATATGCAGTCCAATGCAATCAAGAGTGTTCAGAGCTCTACCATGGGGAGACAAAACAACCTCTTCCTAAAATGATGCATCAACACAGAAGGAGCAACAAGGCCAGAATCAGCGGTATACCTTCACAAAGGACAAAGGACACACTCACTCACTCATCTTCTATACTGCTTAATCCTGTATACAAAGGACACAAATTTGAGGATAAAAATTTACGAATTTTAGGATAGATGGTTCTAAAGAGGGGTGAAAAAAAGGCATCTATGTGCAGATGGAGATCTCTTTTTCATGCTGACCTTTCATCGATCCCAAAGAAGACAGAGACCTCTTCACTTGTCCACCAGGAAAGCCACACATTTAAGGAAACCCTTTACTTTTTCTCTTCGTTACACCATAACAACTCCCTCCAAACTCTGTCTGTAACAGCCCTCCCTCTTATTCTCACCTTCTCCACTGTTCACATAATGAGCCGTTGCAGATACGGGAGGATTCTTTCACCTTGGAGGACTTAAATACATGGAACTTTCCAACTTACCTCAGACGGAAGAAGCTACTTGAATGAGTAATAAAATGTTTCTACTGAACAAGAAAGAAGTCCAGCTGATATGACTCAACTTCCAGATCAGCTCACCTGACTGACTGAGGATGTTCACAGACATGACACATGAGGTCTAACATAAACAAGGCAGACTAGCACAGCTAGCTACCAATTAGGAAATCAGTTCAGGTGAGCACTGGAACGGCCACGGTTCTGCATGTGGTGGCACCATGTGTGCCAGGCCCAGACCCCTGAGTTAATGCCAGGCCGCCAATCACATCTAACAAAAACTATCTCACCACCCAGGAGTAGGCGCTGTTCATGGCTTCCTCTCGGTCCACCATGTCTCCCTGGTACGGCCCGAAGTGGACACCCACTGGAATAGTGTCGCTGTTGTTAAACACTCCCAGGCCCGCGTCGGGAATACTGGACTTCCGAATCTCCAGCCCTGGAGGAAGGGTTTGTTTGGCTCGGTCAGCGACCCCTAGTGGAACCGCAACGTCAGGGATGAAGAGAGCCGGACCGTGAACATCGCACTTGTTGACGAAGTAAGTTTTGCACTCCTCGCAGTCTGTAAGGAGAGACACACACACGGTTCTGAGATTTAGCACGACAATAAAACTTTACTCATAACCAGCTGATTTGCATCTTCTGTAAAACACACACACTTCAGTCTAAGATGGATCAAACTGAACCTTTAACACACCGCACTAGTAATAATCCTAGTTACGTATTACTTAACGTTAGCATTAGCTAGCGTGTACGGTGGTCTTACAGAGGTAATCGTCATGTTCCGGTTCCTCTTCTTTCAAAATGATCTGTAATCCCAGGTTCTGCTGGTCCTCAGGGGTGAGGTCTTCCAGAGAGCTTGACGTTCCTCCATCTACAGGTGAACAACTCCACTGTCATACTGACATCACACGCGACATGAGAAACAGAAAGAGAGGGTGTGTGACGGGCTTACAGAGGAAATCCTCATCGTCATGAGTTTCTTCCTCTTTCAGAGGTTTCTCCCAGATTTCGACGTTTCTGTGCCGGTCCACAGGAGCGACGTGTCCCACTGAGCTCGACGTCCTGCCGTCTGAAGTGCTGCACACCTCCGTCTGCATCTCCTCACCCAGCTGATCAGCACGAGCTGGAACAACACACACGCCGTGTGTCCTGGAACAGAGAACTGATGAGAGACTCAGGACTTTATTTTAGGAAACACATGCACACATTTTACACAGAGAGGTGTGCCTTTACTACAGACAGAGAGAGAAAGAGAGAATGTAAGAAATAAAACTCTCCCTGTGCTGCTGCCGTGAGAAGAAACTCTGAGACTGAGTGTGAATAAAGAGCGACATTATCACTGTTTATCCGTTTATAGTTCTAGTTAATGTTGTGAGACGAGCGAGTTCCTGTGTGTCACTGCCATTACAGCAGCTATAAACACTCGCTCCCTCACCGCTCTCTCTCTCTCTTTATATTCTCTGTCTTTGAAGTTAATGAGACAAAAGCACAGCTCGTCATGTCCCTGAGAAAACGGAGCAGAAGCGTGAACTCGTTGCTAGTCTGAAGACCTTTCCCTTGGCGGAAACACATTGTATCATGTGTATGTTGCGGCTGCACGCGCGCCGTCTCATCTGAAACGCGGAGGTCACGTCTATAAAAGCGAAGTGCCGTGTTCAGAACAGGCTCACGTTAAATCAGACGAAAATAACGTGTCAAGGGTTGGACTCAGCGACGTGAATAACGCAGACTCAGCGTCTGGCGGTAATAAAGCAGGCGGCGCAGTGTTAGTGCAGGTGTTATAGAGTACACCTGTCACACTGAGGGGTAAGGTGAGCACTTCACACACTCCTCAATTCGCCGCGTGTGTGTGTGTGTGTGTAATTATTATACTCGAATCAGGTTCCGCTGAGACGGAAATAATTAACTCGAGCAGCTTTCTGGATTAGTGCCCTCACGGTTGCCATGGAAACACCAAACACTAATCCTCGCTCCACACAAACGCATAACCTGATCAGGTTACACATACACACACACAGGGTCTTATACACGGTGTAGCTTTTACAACAGACAAACAGTAAAATAACGTCCCTTCACTCTGCAGTAAACCTTTACACGGAAATAAGAGCAGCGTTGGAGTGTGAGATGAAGGATCTCGGGGTGCTCCTGCACACATATGTGCGTGTGTGTGTGTTTAATTCTCCATTAGGTTCTGAGCTTCATGTATGTCGACGTCTCACACCTCGGCGTTTCAACAACACTGATCCTCCAGCTTTAACCTCAAAGACCAACCAGGAATTAAACAGTCCATGAATCTGTAGGCTTCGGAGAGCACAGGAACCTTCAGACCCTAAGGAACCAGGGGCACCTGGTACCCCTTCTCCACCAAGGCAGTTCTACAGCTAGTTCAGAGCCGGTGCCCGATTTCGGGCGAGTTCTTTGTTTTCAGACAGAAGGTAGAAATGCCGGCCCTTAGACACAATCCCCGGGTCCATGACAGCACAAACACTTTGCTGGGCCAGAACCAAGAACGGCTTACATCAGCGGCTGGGGGCGGGGTTATCACAACCAACTCAAATAGTGTGACCGCCACTTTTAAACAAATGGACTCGTTATGTAACTGGCAGCTCTAATGCTTTCTAGTAACGATAAAGTGAATTGCTTGTGGAGCCAGACTGAAGTTTGCCATTGTTGTTGTTGTTGTTCTTGCCACTAGCAATTTTTTTTCCCACTAGCATTGCTAGGACAGTTGAGACATACACAGACATATACATTGACGAAATGATGTGACTCTCTAGGCCTGTTGCTCGAGGTTTGAGGCCGAAGTGCTAACCACTACACCACCACCAAATTCTTTTTAAGTCTAGAACATCATTATCATCGCTCACACAAAAAGACAGAAAAAAAGTGTCTCACATCACTCGTGTCATCATTTGTATTTTAAAATACACACAAAGCAGCTTTATAAATCCCATATAATAATAATATAAACATATAATCTTTCTGGTGCTGAGCGAAAAACTCCCCGAAACCTCATGAGGAAGAAACCCTGGGGGGAACCAGACTCAAAGGGGAAACCATATGCAGCTCCACAGTTAACCACATAAAAAAAAAAAAAAATCAAGATCACGATACAGACCCATGTGATTATTTACTCGCAAAATGCAGTTTACGACAAGTTATTACACACACACAAACACTTTGCTTTCTGTAGAGTTTGTCAATAATCTTAACATTTGTTAAATTTTGTTTTTTAATACTTTTGAGATGATGAATAAATAAAAAAATATATTTATAAATATATTATACTAAATCCTTAGTTCATATTTGTCTCTAGAAATACAGTTCGATACAAAACAAACGTGCATTTAATAGTTATACATCGCTGTGTGAATCGCAATCCATGTCTAAGCAACCACAGTGTTATGTTTTTCAATCAAATCACCCGTTTAACAGGTAAAGTTTAACAGCTGAAGTTGACACACAGTGCAGTGACCGAGACTCAGGTAGAAAATTGTTCGTTATTAATATTAGTGTTGTGATAAAAACAATAATAATAAAAAATATAGTTGCAAGCAACGATGAGCGGGCCCAAGCACCACCATGTCCCACAGAAAGATATTAAACCACTTTTCGGCACCGTCACGGCTGACCTGTTTGGGAAATCAAAAATCCCTCTACAACTTTGCATCCACAATGTCTTTAGATCACATCAGCCAGGTTTGGTGGCGATCATATGAATTCCCTAGGAGGAGTATATCAAAATTCTTCGGGTGCGTTTTGCAAACGCCACAAAATAACTGACTTCCTGTAGAGCTGAGCCCATGACATGCGATACTAAATGTGTACCCGGTTTTGCATGCATACATGCAAGTGTGTATGAGCTATACAGCAAAATCTGATGTGAGACTCCCAGGCTTCCCGATGGCTGCAGATTCCAGCCTATCATGAGTTGTTGAGCATGTTAAGACCCCAAAAGGCCCCAAATGTTGGGGAAAAAAATTGTAAATCTTTAGGAAATCAATAGGGCCCTTCACACACAATGACGAAATACTGTAGGGTTGACGTCATAATGTATGTTGGTCTGGGCCCAAGCACTATTACATCAGTGTGACCTTTACCTGATTTTAAAGCACCTGATCTGATAGAAAAAATATATTTTGCATCAGTTTTCTTGGTCATTTCATCTTCTTTTAAGTTTTTGCTTACATAATTGTATCTTTTAATATAAAAATAAATCAGAGATAAATAAATAAATAAATAAATGAGCATGGTGTACAGGAGCGATAGTGAGATGATGATGAAGTCAAACTGTACTGTCTGAACATCCAGAGTCAGGATTAGAACTCAAATCAACAACACCCCACCTGCACCACCCAGTGCCCTACCTGCCCCTCCTGCCCTACACCCTGGGGCACTTGGGTATGAAGTCAGTGCAGAATTCAGCAGCTACAATTCTATTCAGCTCTACTTTATTTCTACAGCTGTGTAACAACACACACACACACACACACACACACACACACACACACACACACACACACAGATAATCGCGGATGTGCAGACACACACTCACCTTCCACAGTAGACCTGAGAGTCTTTGAACACACACACACACACACTCAATCACAACTCCATCCTCAGCTCCAGCAGACCGACATCAGCTCAGCGCGGACTGTGTTTACCGTGCAGTGTGTGTGAGTGTGTGTGTGTGTTTGTTTGTTACCGTGCAGCTGATGGGTGTGTGAGAGAGAGAGAGTGAGACACACACACACACAGCTCCTCCTCTGCTGCAGCGCGTCTTCTTTTGTTCCTGCGTGTTTATTCCAGGTGAAGCTGCACGTCGCCCCCTGCTGGCGCTCAGACTCACTACAGGCACGTGGCTCCCTCTGCCGCCGCCGCCGCCGCCATGTCGCTCGCACGCGCGCGTACTCTCTCTCTCTCTCTCTCTCTCTCTCGCGCGCGCGCTCGCTCTCTGTCCTCGCTCATGCTCACAGCCACGTGGCATCCCGGCATTCCTAAACGAACACCAGTGACGTCATCACGGCGCGTCATCCAGAGTTCAAGTTCAAGTGCAGCAGTTTGTTTTATTACTGTAACTGTTTAATCGAGTTTAGATTTATACAGAAATAGAAATATATATATATATATCACGAATAAAATTATGTGTGAATTTGGACATACATTAATTAAATTAACAGATGAATTACAGAAAGATGTGTATCATTTATATAATATATTTTATATAATTAATTAAATAATAAAAGTATTATGATTAGATGAGATTGGATTGGAGGTGATTAGCGTATCTTATGTTTCTTCATGAATCAGTTTCTTATATATGTTTTTATTTCTTACAAGTGAAATGCGTTGGTGAGATGAACAGTTTTGTTTTTTGTTTTTTAAACTGCTGACAATATTTGTCCTAAATTCACAATATAACTATTGTTATTTAAAGTGTATAGTTAAAGGAAATTACATCATCACAAGTGTGTGATTACATCATGCAGTATTTGCAGAGCTTTAATAATTAAAATAAAACAAAATGCAAATAATTTGTAAACAAGTTATTTTAATGCGATCAGTAATCAGTATTTGGTGGAATAAAAACCCGATTTGCAGTTACAGCTTTCATGCGTTTTGGCTTTTCAACAGTTTTTCACATTGCTGTTGGGTGACTTTATACCACTCTTTTTGCAAAAAAGCAAACAGCTCAGCTTTGCTTGATGGTTTGTGATCCTCCATTTTCCTCTTGATGTCATTCCAGAAGTTTTCTGGTGTAAAATGCAGTGGTCTCTTCTTTTCAGAGCTGTATATATAGTTGTGTTCAAAATAATAGCAGTGTGTTGAAAAAAGTGAGCAAAGCTCCATATCCATATAATTAACTTTTAATTTACATTACACATATGCATTGGACACCCTGCACATTCTATTCTGAATCACAACATGAAGAAAAATGTGCTAAATGTATTATTAGTTTATAGAAAGTGAAGAAAAACAAATATTTTGTCTGTTAAAAAATAGCAGTGTCATCATTCATCTTTACAAAGTGATGCATTTACCGTCTACACGTTTGAAGTTTAATCTTTCTTGTGCATCTCTGAACTAATATTTAGTTGTATAACCCTGGTTTCTGAGAACTGCTTCACATCTGTGCTGCATGGAGTCAACCAACTTCTGGCACCTTTGAACAGGTATTCCAGCCCAAGACAATTGTACTACACGCCACAATTCCTCTGCATTTCTTGGTTTTGCCTTAGAAACATAATTTCTTATGTCAGCCCACAAGTTTTCTATTGTACTAAGGTCTGGGGATTTGACTGGTCATTCCATAACGTTAATCTTGTTGGTCTGGAACCAAGATGCTGCTCGCTTACTGGTGTTTTTGGGGTCGTTGTCTTGTTGAAACACCCATTTCAAGGGTATTTCCTCTTCGGAATGAGGCCACATGACCTCTTTAAGTATTCTGATGTGCTCAAATTGATCCATGATCCCTAAAATGTGATAAATAGGCCTAACACCATAGTACGAGAAGCATCCCCATATAATGATGCTTGTGCCTCCATGCTTCACTGTCTTAACAGTGTACTGTGGCTCGAATTCAGTGTTTGGGGGTCGCATGACAAACTGTCTCTGGCCTCTAGACTCAAAAAGAAGAATCTTGCTTTGACCAGTCCACAAAATATTGCGCCGCTTCTCTTTAGGCCAGTCACTGTGTTCTTTGGCCAAATGTAACCTCTTCAGCACACGTCTTTTTTTCAACAATGGGTCTTTGCGGGGACTTCTTGCCGATTGTTTAGCTTCACATAGCCGTTTTCAAATAGTAACAGTACTCACAGGGAACTTTAGATGTTCTTTGATCATACTGTAACTGATCATTGGCTGAGTCTTTGCCGGTTTTGTAATTCTTCGATCAAGTTGAATGGTAGGTTTCCGTTTTCTTCCATGTCTTTCTGGTTTTGGGCTCCATTTTAAAGCATTTGATATCATTTTAGCTGAGCAGCCTCTCAGCTTCTTTGTACGTTTTCCCATCTCAACTTTTGAATTAAAGTACGCTGTTCTTTGGAACAATGTCTGGAACGACCCATTTTACTCTGATTTTAAGTGAGAAATGCACAGGACAACCTTTTCTGCATTTATCCTTAAATAAGGGGAACTTGTTCGACACCTGTTTTTCGCAGAATAATTATATCTCTCTAATTGAAATCCACACTGCTATTGTTTTGAACACGCTTCTTTTCAATTAATGATTCGATTACACCGAATCAGGTGTATGCAAGTCATCACTGTTGGGTCTGTTAGTTTTCTATTACTCCACTACACCTACAGGAAAATATTTACCATGAAGAAATATAGTTTCTTCCAAAAACAATTATTGATCTGGTTACTGATGTTGGATTGCTATTATTTTGAACACAATTGTATGTACTGTATTTTTCTTGTACCTGTCACTTCTGCTCTAGTGTTACAAACAGAACTGGTTCCCCCTTTTGCAAAACGACCACCCCTTTGTAATTTGATTTGATTCTGCAGAATCTAAATAAATAAATGTATATTTATTTATTTATCTTTAAATGTCTTAGATACACAAATTAGCAAAACAATAAATTTCCTTCAATATGTTATAACAAATGTAATAACAATGTCTCCACCTTCATTTGAAAATAAGAGGGGGAAAATTTTTAAACCTCACAAATGAGCAGACATAATCTTCAAAAAGGTAAAAATTTAAAAAAGTATGACATCATGACAAAATATTTTTAGAAAAATCTGACTTTATGACTGATTTTTGTCCATGTCTGCACTACAGCTACTGTCTTTAACTCAGTTTATGTCACTACTGCACGAACCTCTCTAAAGATGCCATTTCACACCTTATTCACTCTTCTGGACACAAGAAAGGGGAATTATGTTAAAATACTTTTTGTCGACGACAGTTCACTACCACCAAGCTGGAGAACCTGGGACAGACATGTCTCAGTCTCCCTCACCCTCAGCACTGGAGCCCCTGAGCCCCTGCTGTACATTGTACATGTATGACTGCGTGGCCATTACCAACTCCAGCTTTGTGATGAGCCTGATCTCTGACAACACCGAGATGGCCTACATTCAACAAATGATGCCATCGCTCACCTCCTCTTTAACAAGTCTCAGGTGTCTTAGTTAGCTAGTTCGTTTTTGTTAATTTATATAATTAATTTATGTTGTTTGTATGTAGCACATTGGTCAAGGAGGAACAGGAACTGTTTTTTCACTGTGTACTGAAGTGTATATGGTTGACTTGACTTGAACATCAGCTGATGGTGGACTTTAGTAGAAAGCAGGAGAGGAATTTCAGACCCCTGTCATCAACGAGAGCCCAGTGGAGAGAGTGGATAGCTTCAGATATCTCGGTGTTCATGGTCCTGTCACATTGAATGTGGTGAAAAACACCTGACAGCATCGCTACCACCTCAGATGCCCAACAGACTTCAGACTTTACCTGCTTTGGAATCGCTCAGTCATCGTGGACAAGTCTGAGTGCAGCTGTGTCTCTGAAGTGTATATGGTTGAATTGTTAGTATTTCAAATAGCATGGAAGGAGAGCATCCTGAACTATAGATAAGCTTTTAGTGTAGCTAGATCAACGTATCTCTCCACTCTTATAGAAAATAACAAAAATAATCCTAGATTTTTATTTAATACTGTAATAAAATTTACCAGAAATAAGACCCCTGCAGAAAGTACAAAACTGTAAATATTGGGCATAAATTCAGGCTTTAAAACCAGACAATTTAAGTGATACGGATGATAAACTAACTACACCAAATCAGAGCACAGAATACTTTACTCCTCCTGAAGAGAACTAACTAATTTCACTCATCTCTTCTGCAAAATCATCAACCTGTGTATTAGATCCTACACCAACACATGTTCTCAAGCAGATAATACCAGAAATAACAGAACAACTGTTGAAAATAATTAACTCTTCATTCAGCAGTGGGTATGTTCCACAATCTTTTTAATTAGCAGTTATTAAACCACTAAGTAGGAAACCTGACCTCGACCTCCGTCAGCTGTCCAATTACAGGCCGATATCAAACCTCCCGTTTATTTCCAAGATTCTGGAAAAGATAGTAGCGCGGCAGCTATGCTCATATCTATATAGAAATAGCATACACAAACTGTATCAATCAGGATTTAGGCCTCATCACAGCACAGAAACAGCACTTAAGTAGTAAATTACCTCCTACTGGACTCTGATCAGGGTTGCATCACTTAACTTGTGTTACCTGTGTTACTCGACCTTAATGCAGCTTTTGACACCATTAATCATAGTATTCTCCTTCACAGATTAGAAAATCTAGTAGGTATTAAGGGAACAGCCCTCTTCTGGCTCAGATCATATTTAACTCATCGTTATCAGTATGTAGATGTTGACTATTCTGCATGTTGACTGGTGGAGTTCGGTGTTCCACAGGGTTCCGTTTTGGGACCACCGCTTTTTTCTCTTTACATGCTTCCTCTGGACAACATAATCCGTAAGCATGGTATTAGTTTTAACTGTTATGCTGATGACGCACAGTTATATGTCTCAGTAAAGCCAGATGAGAAAAAACAGCTTAATAAATTTGAGCAATGTGTGAAGGACATAAGAGACTGGACGTTAATTACTACTATTACAATACTACTATTGACGTATAAAGCATTAAATGGTCCCGCGCCACAGTATCTGAGTGAACTGCTAGTGTCTTACGATCCGCCACGCCTACTTCAATCAAAGGATGCAGGGTGCTTGTCCTTACAGCGTATTATGAAAACTACAGCAGGGGGCGGAGCTTTTTCTTACGAAGCCCCAAAGTTATGGAATAGTCTTCCTATTACTGTTCGGGACTCAGACACAGTCTCAGTGTTTAAGTCTAAGCTAAGAAATTTAGTGCAGCGTTTTTGTGAATAGATTTGCCCCAGTTACAGGAGCAGATCTGGGGGACTCATGGACGTCGAGTATTCTGGTGAACTAGTATGTTTAGATGCTGTCTTCCCCACTCTCATTGATCACTCTGGTTTGTTGATGGTGAAGTGATTGGTTGCTTTACATCCCAGTTCCCCCTCATGTCTGTTTCCTTCTGGCTCTACCTTTTATTTATGATCATAGTTAGTCCTGCCGAAGTCCCTTCTTGCACTCTGCACTAAATATACATTCACCTTATACATTATGTGACTGTGACCAGACCAAACTGTTATCTCTCCTTCTCTTATCTCTCCTCCCTGTCGCTCTCCCTTTCTCTCACTACACATGTCGCTCCTGAGCTGCCAGTGATCCAGACCACCTCTGCCCTCTGGACCTGTCTGACTCGTCCTGGTGTCCTGCTTCTGGTCGGAGATCTCGTCAAACGGAAGACCCATGTGGTCTGCTTGGGATGCGTGTGGTGATTGGGGTCAGTTCCACTTTACCATGAAGTCGGTCCTGGCCTCGGCTGATGCAGACAGCTGTTCTCTGAGGAATTTCCTGCAATTTTGTTCCTGACCCTCCAATAATGAACTCGACTCTACAGTATATTAACTCAAAGACATCAACTGTTCAGTATAACAGATGATGTCTTCAAGTTAATTTGGAGTCCAGTTCATCATTGTTATTTTTATTGTATCTATTGTCAATCCCTGCTATCGGTTATCACCCAAATGAGGATGGGTTTCCTGTTGAGACTGGTTCCTCTTAAGGTTTCTTCCTATTGCCATCTCAGGAAGTTTTTCCTTGACACCAGTGACTTCGGCTTGCTTATCAGGAAAAATCTAACAATTCTGATTCATACACATTTTCTTACATTTCATACACATCTGCATAATTTTTTTGCATGCTGTAAAGCTGCTTTGCAACAATGACTATTGTTAAAAGCGCTATACAAATAAAACTTAATTGAATTGAGTCAAAACTTTATAGAAAAGTCGAAAGACATTTAACGAAAAAAAAATCTGGACATTATTGAAATGTCTGGTCAAGGCATCATGTTTGATGTTTTGTGTAAGCCCTGAGAGGAATGGTTGTGGTAGCATCATATTGAGAGTTCCTCTTGGCTCTTGGTTGTTTCTCTGACTAATCCTCCCTTCCCGTCTCACTGAGATCTCCTCCATGCAGACTCATGGCTGTGTTTTAAATTTTCCACTTCAACATGTAGTGTTTATCTAAATGCAACCCCCTGCAACTGTAATCATATCAGAAGCATCGTCGCATCCAATTTGTGGAATTTTGATCTTGTGTTAGTTCCTGGTCTTCACTGTCAATGGAAATCGTGCTTGGAGAACTGATCTGTCTGTACTCCAGCGTGAGCGCGCTGGTGGAGTTGGAGGTGACTCTCTTGGATAAAGCTCCTCCCACAGTGTAAGCAGTGGTATGGTTTTTCTCCCGTGTGAATGCGCTGGTGTTTTTGGAAGTTGCCCTGTTGGCTAAAATTTTTTCCGCACACAGAGCAGTAATAGGGTTTCTCTCCAGTGTGAATGCGCTGGTGGTGTTGCAGAGTACTCTGGTGAGTGAAACTCCTCCCACACTGTGTGCAGTGATACAGCTTCTCCTCTGTGTGAATACGCTGGTGTGACCGGAGATTTCCTCTTTCGCTGAAACTCTTTCCACAGTGTGAGCACTGGTACGGTTTCTCACCCGTGTGAACACGCTGGTGTCGTGTGAGCGTCCCTAATTCGCTGAAACTCTTCCCGCACTGTAAGCAGTGGTAGGGTTTTTCACCGGTGTGAATGTTCTGGTGTCGCCGGAGACTCCCTTTCTCACTGAAACTCTTCCCGCACTGCGAGCACTGATACGGCTTCTCTCCCGTGTGAATGCGCTGGTGTGCCTGGAGATGAATCTGCTGAGTAAAACTCTTCCCACACTGCGAGCACTGACACAGGTTCTCTCGAGTGTGAAGGCGCTGGTGAAGCTGGAGGCTGCTCTGTTGCGTGAAACTTTTCCCGCATTGCGAGCACTGATACGGCTTCTCACCCGTGTGAACGCGCTGATGCACTTTCAGATGTTTACGTTGGTTAAAAATCTTCCCACATTCCGAGCACCGGAGCGGATCGTTCTGCGTTTGTGGGCGAGGTGTGTTAGCACCAGGACTAAGGAATGGCTTTGCTGTGGATTGCTTGGGGCTTTTCGAGGCCACCAGGCTCTCGTATTTAATCTCTCCTGATTTCAAAAGTCGGACGTACTCCTCGTGGTGGCATCTCTTGATATGTTTGTGGAGATAAATTTTGGATGTGTAAGAAAGTGGACATGCAGAGCAGGAGAAAACTTGAAGGACTGCGTTCATACCTGCAGCAGGAAAAATATTAGAATTCATATTTCTACTTAGTTTTAACCCACAGAAAATAATCAAACTACTGAGTCTCTGGAAGACACGACCAAGGAATTCTCATTCAGTAGATCTGCTTCCTGGTTCTGTGGAGCATCCTTTTTTTTTTTAGATTTCTCCACCCTCATACTCTGAACCAAGTTGGTTAAAGAGCTAAACTGAACTGAACAAATAATATTACTCTAAAAATAATAGTTCTAAAAAATAAAATAAAAAACAATCGAATAAATCAAATAAAATTGTGAGTTATGGACATAACCATTAAGGGAGCACTTTCTGTTCCAGATGTAGTTGAAGGTGAGGCCGAGGTGATCTTTAGTGAACTCTTCGTACCACAGCAACAACTCCTGTCCGGGTTCGATGGGTCGACTGGAGCGGTACAGAATCCCACCTTGATACTGAAATGCCACCAGATTTTGCTCATCATTATTACGAGCACAATTCACATACCTAAGAGAGAGGGAGTCATGATTAAGAAAACAAGGGGGAGAAATCAGTGTGAAATTTATGTGAAAAAGGTACTTTTTTTCAATCTATAAGATTCTGAAGAAAACCCAGTTTGTTCTTTTCTAATTAGATCCAACTGACCTGATGTATTTAATATTAGACATATTAATTATATGCGCAGTTTTAAATGATTTTTTTCCCCCTGGTTTGGGCATGTTCATGTTTAAGGCATAGATGCTTAAAACACAAAAGCATTGCTTCCATTTTCATGGCAATGAAAAATTAGTCTTATCTAGTCCTATCTCAATCAAAATGTACAGGCTGTTTATTGGTACCTTTTATACTCTTATAATGAAAATTAAAGCAGGGGTCTCAGCATTTTTTTTTAAACAAAGCCAACACAGTTATGGAATAGCTTTCGAATTAGTGACTTGGACATGGTCTCAGTGTTTAAGTCTAGGTTTAAAATGTAGCTGTTTAATCAAGCCTGTTGTGACGATTTGTTTTTAGGTAAAGGAGCAGATCTGGGGGACTCATGGACTTAGAGTTTTATGGTGAACTAGTATATTTGAATGCTGTCTTCCCCACTCTCATTGATCACTCATGTCTCTGTTTCCTCCTGGTCCTCCCTTTTAGTTATAGTTTAGTCATAGCTAATCTTGCCGGAGTCACTGCTGTCTTCACTAAATATACACTGCATGACAATGAGCATCCCTAACAGGTCTCTCCGTCTGTTTGCACCAATCCATTCTCATCTCTGATCACCCAACCCAGATAAGGACGGATCCCGTGTTGAGTCCGGTTCCTCTCAACGTTTCTTCCTCACGTCTTCTCAGGGAGTTTCTATTATACAGTGGAACCTTGGATTACGAGCATAATTCGTTCCGGAAGGGGGCCTAGTGTTCCAAAACACTCGTAAACCAAATCATCATTTTCCCAATAATGAAAACTCAAATTATTCGTTCCACAGCCCCAAAAAATAAATACATAAAAATAATTAATACAATCTATAAAATGAAAATAAAACAAATTAATCTGCACTTTACCTTTAAAAAAAATACAAATAAATCCTGACAGATAAGCAGAGCAGAGCAGAGTTTTTGTGCGTTTGTGAAGCCGTGGAGGGGGGGTGAAAAGGTGAGAGAGTGTGTGTCGGTGTCAAATAACGCGCACGCACACACATAGGAGACGGATTATGTAAGTAAGATACGAGCACTAAGACCTAGCAGAGGAGACAATTACACACAATTCCGCAGACGCACAAGTGACGCTCTTGTCAAAATAAGAGTCGCATGCGTGATACATGATACTCGGCGCTCGTAAACTAATACTTGCTCAGTTTCCGATTAAAAATTTATTTAAAATGTTTGCTCGGTTTACTTAAATACTTAAAGATTTTTTTATGCTTTTCCTGTATTGTTCCCAAAAATATGGAGTATAAATAAGGATTATAATAACATTTCTCACCTCATCCAGTTAGAATGCATCTCTGATGTGGCATCAATGTATTTTTCACACTGTTCACTTTTGTGTATCTGCAAATAAAATAAAAGTAATTAATCAGTTAATTAAGTAACGAATTAACCAGTTAATCAATAAATTACTTAATCACATAAGTAATCAGTTCATTAATAAACCATACATAACACATTTAGATTTTATCAATAAACACAACGTTTGATGTTGTTGATCAGTTAAACATTATGGCAGTAAAACCGGTCGTCCTCGCATCATGATGGAACGAGTCGTGTGTGAGATCAAGTGTCGTCTGATTAGTGCCTTCGTTTCTGGCCTGTGTTTAGATGCAGGAACGACAGGATGCTGGTGGAGGGAAGGACGTAATGGGGAGAACCTGAGAAGGTCCTGGATCAGTTGGAGAGGCAGACCTGCTACATGTTACATACAGGAGTCCAATGTTGAGATGATACAGCACGAGTGTGTGTGCCCTATATGAGAGAGACTGAAGAGCTTCGTTTTTATGTCCAGGGATTTACTGCAGCTCAGTCCAGCTGGAATTTAGTTTCATACTGAGGGCTGATCAGAAACATGAGTGAAGAAGGAAAGGAGAAGGTGAGTTGAGTGGCATCTTGGCACCTCCAGAGTGCGCGCAGGGATGAATCCTGATGAAACAGCTGTCTGTGTGGGAGGGGCATATACTCTCCGTCAATCAAGGTCTGTGGAATGGATCTGGATGTGGAAGAGGGCATTTGTACAGATAGCTGATAGCTTTCTGAGAGCTGGATGGTGGGTGGAAACTGTCAGGTGACCAAATTAAAAGGAAATTAAAATAAGTAAACAATTAAATCATAATTAACCATGAAGGAGCACATCCTACGTGTGAGGTATGATAAGAATGTTAAAAAAATTGTTCGTATGCATTGTAATAAACGAAGGATGCCCAATTTTACCCCAAGCTTCATGTGCTCTGGTACCTGCCTCCTACAGTCTGTGTTCACCTGAAGTGGTGTTACTGGAAAAGTAAAGCCGAGTTCTAGCAAGTCCATTTTATTTACAAGTCCAAATATATTTATTTTATAGAGAGAGATTAATCTGTGATGGTTACATAGTACTCAGGTCTTACGTTACAGGTTCTACAGAGGACGTGCTGGAGACGGAGAAACAATACTCACCTCCAATAGCAAAGTGGATTTATCACACAGTTCCTACTCCAAAGTCCAACTAATCTCACACTCGACTGTCCTAGGATGCTAACTCACCACCCAGGAGTAGGCGCTGTTCATGGCTTCCTCTCTGTCCACTGTATCTCCCTGGTACGGCCCGAAGTGGACACCCGCTGGAATAGTGTCGCCGTTGTTAAACACTCCCAGGCCCGCGTCGGGAATACCGGACTTCCGAATCTCCAGCCCTGGAGGAAGGGTTTGTCTAGCTCGGTCAGCGACCCCTAGTGGAACCGGAACGTCAGGGATGAAGAGAGCCGGACCGTGAACCTCACACTTGCTGATGAAAACAGATCTGCAATCTTCACAGTCTTGAAGGAGAGACACAACAAAGAAAAAAAAATCTTTAGAATATAATATTCTAAGAAATAGCTTAGTTTGTGTGGTGTGAACATGTTTCCTCTCAGATCTGTTCATTTTTAAGCTTACTTCAGAACCTAAATAAACAAAAAATTATCTCTAATGTCACACGCGAGATGTCAGTAAAAAACACTGTGGTGATGTTCACAATGGAGTGTAACGCAGCTCACAGAGGAAGTCGTCGTGTTTAGGTTCCTCTTCTTTAATAAGGATGTGGAGTTCTCCATCCTGACGATCTTCTCCATTGTCCACACAGCTGGGGGTTCCTCTATCTACAGATTCAGAACATTTTATATTAACTCATCGGGAGCGAGAACACTAGCAGAGCCTCGCTGACCTGGCGGGCTGAGACCTGGGATTAGATCTGTACTGTATCTTACAGAAGTGATCTTCATCCTGATCTTCACCCGTTTCTTCCTCTTTCAGAGGTTTCTCCCAGATCTCTCCGTTCCTCTGCTGGTCCACAGGATCAGGAGCGACGTGTCCCGCTGAGCTCGATTTCCTGCCGTCTGAAGCGCTGCACACCTCCGTCGGCATCTCCTCACCCAGCTGATCAGCACACAAACAGGAAGTGCTGATTAATTCTCCTGAACAGCAGCAGATATGTTCTGGTTTCCATAGCAACAGCTCCTTCACAACGCACCCTTTATCAATGATTTCTGTAAAGAGAGGTGTGTGTAACATTAGTGTAAGGAGTCTCCAGTGTCAGGGGAAACTAATCAACTTCAGGGAGAGCAATAACTCTGCTGCATCGCACAGGATTTTACTATAAACACACACACACGGTTAATTTGGCTAAAAAATGTACACTTTTAAATCTCTGAAAATATTATTTTTATTAAATATTCAGTCAAACCTGATAATTTCATTAAAAAACTTTAACATTCATTCATTTTTATCCATTTAAAAAAGACAAAAAATATAAACAAATAAACATATTAAATGATAAGGCCTTGTATTCTTGTAAACATTAAAATCACTGCTTTATAATTATAAAAATATTAATCCTAGTTGATAAATAAATGTATATAGTTATCTTTAAAATTTAATGAATAGTAACGAGGGTAATTAATAATTTATTAATATCCGATATTACTCATTATTTAAAAAAATTTAAGTTTAAACGTAATTCAGCATTTTATTCAAGAACAAAAAAAAACTACATCACGACTACAATTGTATTTGACTGATTTTAATGTAAATACATCAGTAGGAAAGTTACCAGGCTGAATCCCAATCTGCTCCCCACTAGATGTAGTGCACTTCACCGAGAAACGCGTGTGTCTCGAGCCCTACCTAGTGCACCTCCTCAGTTCGCGGCGCTCGGTTTGGGACGCCGCCTGTAACTGTTGCCCGAGCGGCTAAGCTAGCAGTTCCACCTGAACTTACTTCAGGATTTCTGCAGCAGCGCGGAGTGACTCACCTCACACACCCGCGCCGCGCAGGGGCTCCGTGGTCACTTTTACATCCATAAGATTTTACTGTGCAGTTCTAACCAATCCTGTCACAATATGATGATGTAGAAATAATTATCAGGGATCACGAAGGAGGGTGTAAAGCTGCAGCGCTTCTTCTTCGCTTCATCTCCGTTGAGGACGGACGGAGAGAAAGATCCGCGAGCAGCGCCACCTGCAGGACAGCTGTAATATCGCTCTCAGTGCAGCTGTGATGTCTGATGGACAGGAATATCATTTTAAATTAAAGTGTTGAGGTGCGTTTATTTATTTATTTATTAATTTTACAGAAATCTAATGAACAAGAGGAGAGGGGGAGGGTTCTCACAACTACTGTCATCATGGTTAGTCAAAAAGGGTTTATTGGAATTTGAAGTTAATCCAATCTTCAGTAAGTCAGTCACATGACCTTTAAATCAGGAGACATGAAATTCTTTTGTAAACTATTAAAGTATAACTATACCTCTTTAAATCATGAGCAAAATATTTTGTGTTCCAAAAAAAAACAAATAAATGAATCTACATTTAAGTATTTATTATATTGAACATCTAACTCCAATCTTCTAATACAACTTCAGAAAATTACTGAAAATTAAAAAGTTTCATTTAAAAAAAATCAGCAATTTCATAAATAAATCGTGGAAATATTTTTCCCATGCTTTTTATTCGAATTATTTATTTCTGAAAAAAGCAAAACAGTACAAAACCTCATCAGTTGATCAGGAACATCGCAGGGCGTTTTTACGTCATTGCACACCTCAGTCCAGCCTCAAACTTTACTCACTGCAGTTTATAATTTATACCCTGCAGGGATTTTTCCAGCACTGAAGCTAGTCTTGTGTTCAGTTTATTTTTATCTTTATGTTTTTTGACATTATTGAGAGGAAGGGGGGGGAAAAAAACAGACACAAAAGCAAAAATATATTTACAAAATAATTTAATTGAACCATTTTTCAATTACAAAATAAAACAGTTGAAAATGCATTCCTGTACGCTCCTGAATACTTTTAATTAATAGATATTATAAGAAGGGGGGGGAAAAAAAACAACAAAAAAAAAAACAAACGAAAACACTTGCACATAAAGGTGCTCGTCGATGGCCGCTCAATGTCCTCCAGCCGCGTGCAGCGTCTCCAGAGCCGTCTCCGTGCACACGCGCCACGCTGCCGCACCGCCGAGCCTCTGGTCACACAATACTGCTGTCTGGGAGCCGTTTTTAATCCTGCTTTTTTTTTTATTTTTTTTTTTTATCCTAAGCCCTTAAAACAATCTCAGAACCGTAGAGTCACTCTCGTCCGGAAAATAAAGCTCTAGCTGAAGGATGCCATCTTTAAAATACTGTCACTGAGAACACGGCTACGTCGTCAGGGTGGCGGCGTCGAGGGAGAGAGTCCGATCACGCGCAGCCGCAGACAGACGAGCGAATTTAAAAATAAACACACGGAACACAGAACTAAAAGAAACAGTGACGCAGCAGCAGCTGCTTGATCAGCTCCATACTTACGTAGAGGACGACTTGGAGGACACACACTCGCTTAGCTGGAGAGTTCATGATCTTCAACTCGCCGACTCACATATACACACACATACACATGCACACACACACATGCCGCTCTATCTACTGTGTGTGTGTCTGAAAGATGTGTGAAAGGGAGGACGTGTGTGTGAGGGGGGATTTTAAGGGTTTAGGGAGAAAGGGAGGAAGGGGTCGAGGGAACGAGGGAGTTACTGCAGACTTCAGGAGTCCTGAGTGTGAGAGTGTACACTGAGCGGCTCACTCAGACTCACTCCCACATCCTGGCATTTCGCAACCAGTTTGTTGAGTGTGTCAGTTTTACCTCCAGCTGCGGCTTCAAACAGGAGCCACTGTGAAAAAACACACACGCGCACACACACAGCAGTTAGAAACATCATCAGAAGCAGGTGTGTATTTCAATGTGACGTGGTTATGGGGGTGAATTACATCTCTCCACAGAGCAGCACACAGCGGCAGCTTCTGAAGAGCTTGCTGGTAAAGCTTCTGTACCTAAAACAAACACACACACACAAACAAACACACACACACACACATTCTTCTAACACTACGTTCCTCTCAAGTCAAGCCCTCTGAACCTGCAGGGGTGTAACATCAACACACACTGAGGGAAAGCATGCTGCAGTCATACTCACCTCAGCTCTCCCCTTCTGCTGCTTCTGTACAGCCACCGCTCTGAAAACACACACAGAAAAAAATCGGTCCGTGAAAAACAGGTCTCACACACACAGATTCAACGTCCCTCATAGATAAATTTTGATGAAGGAGAACAAAGAGCTGTATAAGGTGGAGGAGACACACTGCCATCACGTCTAGACGTAAAGACCACAGATGAGACGCAGCACAAGTCAACATCTCGTCCTGCGGTTAAGAAGAGGGGCGTGATGTTCCCCTCCCGTCCTCCAGGAGAAAAAGCAGTAGTTACGGTGAGAGACATGATGCACCACCTTCTGAAAGGATCAGACACACTGAAGACACTTGGATGTTCACAGGACAGGAACAGACTGGAGAAAAACCAGTATCATCCCCATACTGCAGTCACCAGCAGGGGGAGCAAGAGAGGCTCAGGAGGGAGCAACAAACAGGACATGGAGCGGAGTGATGAGCTCACATAAGAGGAGTGAAAACCCACTCAGGACAGGGAGAGGAACCGGACCAGCGTCTCACTCACAAACACACACAGAGAGAGAGAGAGAGAGAGAGAGAGAGAGAGAAATGCCTTCCTTAAGGACGAGGTGAAGGTGCACTGCTGTCCCAAAGACGAAAACACACACTTAAAGGGAAAGGCGGGGGGTCCAGGACCACTGCAGTCCTGACTCCGCCCACCCATACAGATGAGAGGCACATTAAATCTAACACCACACGCGCACACACACACACACACACACACACACACACACACACACACACACACACACGGTGACTCACATCCTCCAGGCAGACAGACAGGAGGGAAAAGTCGCAGTCATCAGGCGCGTCTGCAGCTTCACACACTCCACGTTCTCCTCACTCCACTCCTGCAGAACAACCCTGCGCACACACACACAGCCAGATTTAACACGCAAGTGTGTGTGTGTGTGTGTGTGTGTGTGTGTGTGTGTAAGTGAGAGAGTGTGTGATAGCTGAGGCTGAGTTCAGTGTGTGTGTGTGTGTGTGCGCGTGTGTGATAGCTGAGGCTGAATTCAGTGCGTGTGTGTGTGTGTGTGGTGTGCATGCGTGTGAGATACCTGAGGCCGAGTTCAGCGTTGCTCTGCATTGTGTATCTGAATCTTTCCAAAGCGGATGAGTGAAGAGACGGAGGGAGAAAACTCAGATAAAACGATATCACCTGTAACACACAAACACACACACACACTTGTATGAAAGTGCAGAGAGTTGCAGTGATGAAGTGATTTCCTGATGATAAAAAGAACTGAAAGTCGCTCAGAGGAAGAAAGAAGAAAGAGGAGCGCAGGAGAGACAGCGGGGAGGTTCCTCTGTGATGGGTAGTAATATGGTGTGTATGTGAGAGAAGGGGGGGGGGAAACCTGATTGTGGAAGCTGTAGCAGCTCCAGTAGGTGGCGCTGTTGTAGGGCAGGCTGATGCGGGTGGGCGTGGTGTTCAGGCAGCGGTGCACCAGCTCACTGAGCACACGCAGCTCTCGGCCACACAGCTTACTGCTAGTAAAGAGGAGATAACTGGGGAGAGAGGCAGAGCGGTTAGAGTGTACACACACACACACACACACACACACACACACACACACACACACACACACACACACACACTTGAGTTAAACATTCTAGCTTCGGCACTTCAGAGACTTTATTAGCAGTTTCACACTGTTGCTTCTGGAAACTGATCAGAGTTTACATCAGGGACTCGACCCGAGTCCCACCTGGACGTCTTTGTGCGTCACAAGAACGTTTATTAATATCAAACTGAGTCACAAACGTTTGGACTTGAGCAGAAACTGATCATAAGCTGAGGAACACCAGAAGGAACCGAGCCCGTTCTCTGCACTGATCCTGGGTTGAAACCTGACTCACAGATCAGCAGTTCTGGTCCTGACTGGAGCGGTCGGTATCTTCAGGGCTTTGGACCCGACCTTTCACACTTACTGTGAGCGCATGCACGCACGCGAGTGTGTATATGCGAGTGTGTGTTCTTCTGCACTCACTCGAGCCAGAG
>JAAGKR010002344.1:50000-65152 GCA_011419295.1 Clarias macrocephalus
AGCTGTCTGTCTCTTGGGCTGTCCAACACGCTGTACTCCAGATTCGAGATGTCGTCTGTCTCGCTGTCAAAGTAACGCTTATCATCCTGAGTGACACACACGTCCGACACGGCCTGGTGATCCGACACACACCCATCTGCACACACACACAGATGGAGTTTAACGTTAATAGTTAAACAACCGAAGTTTAGTGAATCAGCTTGTGGTCATGTGATCACAGATTACTGTCAGTGTGTGTGTAGTAACTGTGGGGCGCCTCTGTGGGGCGCTTTGACTTACACACTTGTACTGTCTCACAAGATCACATCAATACCTATACCACAATGTGAGTGTCAGTGAGTACATCAGTGTGTGTATACGTGTGTGTGTGTGTGTGTGTGTGGTTCAGTGTGTGTATACGTGTGTGTGTGTGTGTGTGTGTCACTGACCCTCGTCAGCAGCAGCAGGTATGGTGGTGATGTTCTCCTCCTCACTCTCAGCCGCAGTGTTTGGGTCGGGTGAGGGTCTGTGTGCCTCTGGTTTCCACTTCCTCCTCTGTTTGTAAGTGGTAAATGGAGGCACTACACACATACACACAGTAAGATCAGTAATGCCCGTCACCCTGACTCAGCAGGGTGTTAATGTGTGTGTGTGTTTGCGCGTCTCACCATGCCGCAAGCTCTCGTTAACTTTACTAACGAGCAGCACCGCTTTCTGGTCCGAACCCATCCGGTCCTTGTTCCCTCCGAACAGCTTCTTGATGTACCTCTCTGTTATGCACACACACACACACACACACACACATATATATATATTAGAACAATAAACACACAGCAGTGCCTCCGCTCAGGGTCATGAAGAGGTAACGGGAAGTGTAAAAGCTGCACCTGTAGATCGAGTGATGTCATTGGTGGAGCTTTCATCTGAGCAGCCAATCAGAGGCAGGCTGTAGGACAGGACGTCCTGGAACAACTGGTTTCCGTTCAGAGTGCAGTTCCTCATGTGCTGCCTGAGATACACACATGCTGAGTGTTGGTGATCAGGTGATCGTGTGTGTGTGCGTGTGTGTGTGTGTGTGTGTGTGTCTCACCACTGGCAGTCCTCGTCGTTGCAGGTTCCCGTCAGGTCGAAGCGGCAGAAGCACTTGCGCGATTCGATGGCGTGGCTGTAGGTGATGGAGCTCAGAGAGAGCTTCTCTTTAGTGCGAAAATATGGACTAAACCTACACACACACACACACACACACACACACACACACACACACACACACACACACTTCTTCAGGGCAAGATCAAGGTTTAGCAGTTCTACTTGCACATCTCTTCTAAAGCTAACAAGTTAACCTCAGATTAAAGTGTGTGTGTGTGTGTGTGTGTGTGTGTGTGTGTGTGTGTGTGTGTGTGTGTGTGTGAGAGAGAGAGAGAGAGACACCCCGAGTCTGCTCACCTGTACGACCTGAAGACCAGGAGCGGGCTGCGGTACGGACCAAACGGAACCGGCTTCAGCTCACTCCGAACCTGCTGAGTCACCATGGGGTCGAAGTCCACCTGAATGACCTACACACACACATTTTCATTAGACTTTTTCCCCTTCCGTGTGTGTTTTTAAGCACCCCAGCCACAGTAAGAGTGTTTCCCCAGTCTCACCCTGTCACTGGGCCGGATGTCCAGCAGGGCGCCCCCTTGTGAGCGCAGTTCCTGTGTCAGGAGCTCAGGGAGCATCTCGCACTGCTGATAGCGCAGCCGCAGGTCCTCCACGTTCAGCCCGAACAGGCGCAGCTCTGCGAGGGGCGTGGCCTGTTTGGAAGACACAGTGGGAGTGGTAGGCGTAGTGGGCGTGGCCGGAGTCTCGACGTGGCTCAGATTGGGTTTAGTGAACGAGCCGGACTCGCGGAAAGAGCGCCGCCGGGCGGTGGTGGTGGTGGTGGTGTCAGTAGACTGCGTCTCCGCGCCCTCTGGGTCAGGGTCGTCGCCGGGGTCGTCGCTGGTGAGCGTGAGCTTGTCCTGCGTGAGGTCGTGGAGCGAGGGCTGCGTGACGCTGCAGGGGATGATGGGAGTGCCGGCCTGACGCAGCGCCTGCGCTTCCTTCAGCTTCTGGATCTTCAGCGCGTACTCACTCTCCAGCTGCTGCAGGCGCTTCTTCTGCGCCATGAGATCAGCGTAGTGCGAGTCAGAGAGGTCCACACGCCGCCGTTTCCCCACCTACACACACACACACGATTACAAAACATTCACAGTGAATAGAAAGTACTTTATATACAGGCCGAATATGATGATTGAAAAATAGAAGTAGAGCTGTGTGTGTGTGTGTGTGTGTGTGTGTGCTCACCGAGTGCTGTGTGTTGTTGCTTATGTAGTTTCCTCTCAATGTTCCTGTCTGCAGCTCCATCTTCAGGGCTTGGTGCTGTTTTACTGCCACACGGTGCTGCACACGCTGGACCTACACACACACACACACAGTAAGTCAGTCACGGATTATTATAATTAACACCAACACATCCTGCTGTGTATGAGCAGTGTGTGTGTGTGTGTGTGTGTGTGTGTGTGTGTACCTGCTCCTGCAGTTTCCGCAGCAGCACTCGGTTAGCGCTGGCGACTTTCTCCGCCGCGAGCAGCTGCTCCTTCAGTCGCACCACTTTAGCCTCGGCCAGCTTCAGAGATTCTCTCTTCCTGAGCTCCTGCTGGTGGAGCTGCTGGAGCAGAGCCTGGTCTTTCTGCAGCTGAGCGCTAACACACACACACAACTCAGCACCTAGGTCAATAACACACATCTGCGTTTAACTGTTAAACATGAAGACACCGACCGGTGTTTGGCGAGCTTCTCCTCCGTGTCGCTGAGGTCCACCGGTTTTCCCAGCACATCCGCATCAGAGTCAAATCCGAGCGGAGAGGAAGCAGCAGAATCGGACATCCTGATCCGCTGATGACTGTGAGCAAAACGTCTGATCAATCAGAATAACAAAACATCTAAACACTATAAGGGTTCATTTAATCCATAACACGTCCTGTAATAGAGAGAGAGTGGACACTCCACCCCTGGGGAGGAGGGAGGGTGTGTGTGTGTGTGTGTGTGTGTGTGTGTGTGTGGAGGGGGGGGGGGATGGGATGGGCGTGTCCTGCTCTCCAGTTGCAGTTCATTAGCATGGTTTTTTTCGTCCAAATGAGTTTACGCATTAGGTTCACATAGAAAGAGGTGAAGTTTGGCTCTGGGGCAGTGTGTACGAGTGTACATGTGAGTCTCACCTGGTTAGCTCCGCCCTCAGGAGGCGGTACTCCAACGCAGTTCCCTCAGGTAAAGTGTCCGGTGTCCTCAGCGGGTTGTTCTCTTTCTCGGCCACAGGAACAGGTCTCGGTCTCGCAGCCTGGATCTGCCGCGGGAATAAACACGAGCAAAAACAGTGAGCTGACAAAGCAGAGCAGAGTGCATGTACGTGTGTGCGTGTGTGTGTGTGCGCGCGTGTGCGCGCTTGTTCACTCACCTCCACGCTTCTTCTCGCCTCTTTAATCATGGACTCCAGACCACCGAACACGCACTGCGCCGATCCGGACGCCTCAATCTCCGAGTCGCTATCGTCAGACGCGTTCAGACGGATGACCACGGCTTTGTGTCGCGGGAGCTGTAGAAACATGACACGCGTCAGGAGAACGCAGGCGGAGGCGGAGCCCCGAGAGGCAGAGCTGCGTGCTGTGCTGGTCTTACTTTAGCCAGGTCATGAGCCAGCACTCATGACGCTACGCTATTACGCTATATTCACACGCTGCACCACCGCAGCCTGACTCGAGGCTCTCAGAAGATGCTGATTGCTTGGCTGTGTACACGGACAAAGTTTGAGAGACACCACGCACACAGAGACGCAAACTAGACTCTACTGCAAAATACTAAAGCAGTGGTGGTAAGGTTAGTGTTGCTATGGTAACGCACCATCAACGGCGCTCTGGATGCTGCAGCTGCTCGTCCGTACTTGCTGGAGTTGCGGGAGTGGGTGGAGCTTGCGTTGAAACCGAGAGGCAAAGAAGCGGCAGCAACAGGGGCTCTGATGGTGGGCGGAGCTACAGGTCTGATGGGAGAGGGAGGGCCGCTGTTACTGGACGTGTCCTGAAAAAGAAAAAGGACTAATCAGGGATCAGAACACACTTTAAAGTCATCAGGAGTGTTTATGTATGTATGTATGTATGTATGTATGCATGTATGTATGTATGTATGTATGTATGTATGTATGTATATGTGTGTGTGTGTGTGAGCACACACGCTACCTCTGCTCTCACAGAACGTTTGTTAGCTAGCGATTTGAGAAGCTCCTCCCTCAGCATCATCTCCTCTTCTTCTTCCTCATCAGCGAAAGGAGGTTTTGGGGGGCGCTCTGATTCCTCCGGAGGCGGCATTGGGGGTGGAGGAGGGGGCGGGACCAGTGAAACCACACCCATTGGACTCGCACAATACTGAACCATGTCCTGAGGAATACAAAGAAACATCTCAACAGTGACTATAAAATTTTTTTTAAAAACTATTTCCTGTTTATACAGGTAAGGGCAGGGCTTACCTGTCTGAGAGGGGCGGAGCCTAAAGAAAACACTGGAACAGAGAAGAGCGGGCCGACGCCACCGCACGCCTCGTGTGCTGGAGATGTGGCTGCAATCATTAATTACCATGGTTATTATACACACACACACACACACACACACACACACACACACACAGTGTTGATTGTATACCTGGAGAATTTGTCTCACTGTCCGTATCCATGGCAACCTCATCATAATTGTCATACTGGTACAGGTTACCTGCAGAGTCGAGTCCCTGCTTTAACTTCCTGTGTTCAGGATCTGAGGACTGACACACACACACACACACACACACACACACACACACACACACACACAGTAAGGCTAACACCTGGAACTTGTTGATAAAAGAGTGTACATGTGTGTGTGAGCGCGCAGGTTTGTATCTCATCTTGATGTGTGTGTGTGCGTGTGTGTGTGTGCATGTTTGTATCTCATCTTGATGTGTGTGTGTGTGTTGTGTGTGTGTGTGCACGTGCAGGCATGTTTGTGTATCTCACCTTGGTGTGTGTGTGTGTGTGTGTGTGCATGTTTGTGTATCTCACCTTGGTGTGTATGTGGTGCTTCCCCCCCACTAGCTTCATGAAGCGGTTGTACTGCTCCTCCTGATTGGACAGATCTCTGATCTTGCGGATCTCCTCCTCTCTCTTCCTCTTCTCCTCTTCCTCCTCGCTCCTCTGCTTCTGTGCCTCCTGTTGAAGTTTCCACGTCCGCAGCTGCTGTTTCCTCCACGCCTGCTTCGACACTGAACACCGAACACGCGGGAGGTTTTATTAATCAAAGTCGCATTTAAAAGAACTATGCTTTATATAGAAGTACCTGGATGCAATGTGTGTGTGTCTGATTTAATCTAGGAAGTTAACACACGCATTGGGACAAGAGCACAATATAATAAAAGTTTTAACTTCTCCCAGCAACTCTAAGTTCAGTGTGAATGTTAATGAGGATGATGAATATTAATGAGCCACCGTACCTGGGCTGAGGGTGTGTTTAGCAGGATGTCCTTTAGGTGTCGCTTTGCTCCGATCCGTACCAGGTCTACCCGTGGGTTTGCTCTTCTCCTGGCCTTTGACCCCTGACCCTGGGCGACCTCGCCCTGCGGAGACGGACCTGGTGGTGACTCGGTAGTGCTCGGGCGCGGTTTTGGCGCGGTTCAGTTTCTCCTTGCTCTCCTTCATCACCTGCTGCTCCTTCTGCTGCCACCTACGACTCGCCGATTGCAGAGCCAGGAGGCGCAACTGCAACTCCGAGAGCTCGTCATCTTCATCCTGCGCGCACACACACACACACACACACACAGAGCATTAACACTTGTCTACATTTATCTGCCACATAGTCAATGATGTACGAGCGTGTGCGTGTGTGTGCACGTGTGTGTGTGTGTGTGCACGTGTGTGTATGTGCGCATACCTTGCCACGAATTTTTTTGGTCTCCTGGCTCAGTGAGATGCTCAGGTCAGACTCTTCCTCGTCCTCCTCCTCTTCTTCTTCTACAAACACATGCACACACACACACATCAGGGATAAACATGCTTGCTGTGGATGGTGTATTTTCCCCCCAACTCACACACACACCATACCGTTCGGGGTTGGCGGCTCGACAAGACTTTTCTCCGCCTCCTTTTTCACCTCTTCTTTTTTCTCCTCGTTAGGCCCCGCCTCTTTCTGCTCCGGCTCCTGGGTGGTCTTGGTGTTCAGCGCGTCTCTCTCCGCAGGCGTGAGCAGCTTCTGTCTGAGCGGCCGGAGGTTGAACGCCTGGAACGCCTTCCTCTCCTCCTGCTCCTCCTGCGTCTCCGACTGGAGCGTCTCGGCTCCCTGTGGCAGCCCCGGCGGCATCCCGGCGGTGGGCGTGTCCTCCTGCTCCCTGTGCGTTGAGAGTTCACAAGGTTTCAGTGCACTCCTCTCCTGGTTGCGAATGCATTCGAGTTCCAGCTGGATCTGTTTGTACTTCAGCAGCAGGTCCTCGAAGCTCTCGTCCACGCAGGTCTCCGACTTGGAGGTGACGTACATGGGTTTGCGACTCGCTGCCCAGCCACCCTGTTTCTCTGATACTCCGAGTTAAAGCGTCTTTATCACACACAGCGTAACACACATCAAATACAGCATCAAACACACATCATACAAGATCATTCTAAAGTAATGTACACACATGTACAGTCGTGGCCAAAAGTTTTGAAAATTACAAAAATATTGGAAATTGGAAAAGTTGCTGCTTAAGTTTTTATAATAGCAATTTGTATATACTCCAGAATGTTCTGAAGAGAGATCAGATGAATTGCATCGTCCTTCTTTGCCATGAAATTTAACTTAATCCCGAAAAACACTTTCTACTGCATTTCATTGTTGTCATTAAAGGACCTGCTGAGATCATTTCAGTAATCGTCTTGTTAACTCAGGTGAGAATGTTGACGAGCACAAGGTTGGAGATCATTATGTCAGGCTGATTGGGTTAGAATGGCAGACTTGACATGTTAAAAGGAGGCTGATGCTTGAAATCATTGTTCTTTCACTGTTAACATGGTGACCTGCAAAGAAACGCGTGCAGCCATCATTGCGTTGCATAAAAATGGCTTCACAGGCAAAGATATTGTGGCTACTAAGATTGTACCTAAATCAACAATTTATACGATCATCAATAACTTCAAGGAAAGAGTTTCAATTCTTGTTAAGAAGCTTCAGGGCGTCCAAGAAAGTCCAGCAAGCGCCAGGATCGTCATGCCAACAGTAAAGCATCCTGAGACCATTCATATGTGGGGTTGCTTCTCATCCAAGGGAGTGGGCTCACTCACAATTTTGCCCAAAAACACAGCCATGAATAAAGAATGGTACCAAAAAACCCTCCAACAGCAACTTCTTCCAACAGTTTGGTGAAGAACAAGGCATTTTCCAGCACGATGGAGCACCGAGCCATAAGGCAAAAGTGAGAACTAAGTGGCTCGGGGACCAAAACGTTAAAATTTTGGGTCCATGGCCTGGAAACTCCCCAGATCTTAATCCCATTGAGAACTTGTGGTCAATCCTCAAGAGGCGGGTGGACAAACAAAAACCCACTAATTCTGACAAACTCCAAGAAGTGATTATGAAAGAATGGGCTGCTATCAGTCAGGATTTGGCCCAGAAGTTGATTAAGAGCAGCCCAGTCGAATTGCAGAGGTCCTGAAAAAGAAGCCCAACACTGCAAATACTGACTCTTTGCATAAATGTCATGTAATTGTCGATAAAAGCCTTTGAAACGTATGAGGTGCTTGTAATTATATTTCAGTACATCACAGAAACAACTGAAACAAAGATCTAAAAGCAGTTTAGCAGTAAACTTTGTGAAAACTAATATTTGTGTCATTCTCAAAACTTTTGGCCACGACTGTTCACATGATGACAGAAGGTTATGAGTTTAAATCCCCATTGTGAGGCTAATAAGGCTAAACCTGGTCAGCTCTAAGACCCTGACAGTAGCTGATTGACTGTTAGCTTTCGTGGCTAATGTTCTACACTGAGCAGGAGGTTGTGAGCTCGAGTCCCCTCACTGGGGAACAGGCTTACGGATTAAGGATACGTTTCCAGTTGGGTGAATCTTTCCGGTGGATGTTCCTGCCCCTGCCGGCCCCCCGGGCTCTGACCCCGCGGCCCTCCCCGGCCCTCCCCCGGTACCGGAGCCGGCCCAGTGCGCCGTGACTGCGCTCCCAGAAGCTGGTCCGAGGGCTGGGCGGCTCTAACCGGTCCGGGCCGGCGGGGCACGCGGGGAACGCACCGTGCAGCATGGGCCCGGGTCTGAAGAGCGGCGGCGGCCGGAACTCCTTCCCCGGTCCCGGACATGTGGATTTGGATCGCGGTGTAGAGGTTTTGGGTTTCCGTGATAAGGTTCCAGGCCTCGAGTTCTGCGGCCGCCGCCGTCGCTGCTGCTGCTGCTGCTGTTTCTCCTCCGCGTCGTCGTCGCAGATCTCCCCGTCCTCCAGCTCCCCGTCCTCCCGCGGAGACCCGCAGCTCAGCCTCGCGTCCATCACTCACAAAGTCTCTCAGAACCCGCTCAGTTCTCTCTCATCTTTACGGTTTAACGCGATTTTAATCCGTTAAACCGTGTGAGGAATCCGCTCGCTCGCGACGAGTCACTGAAAAAATTTCGACCGACAGACGCATCGAAGCCTCGCGAGATCTCCGCGAGCCTGCAGTGCGAATAACAGAAGGGAACGAGTTATCGCGAGATTTCAGTGTCACGGGTTCCGGAAATGATTTGACTCTCGCGATATTTGCATGTCACATTTCCCCTCAGTGCCTGTGTGTTTCTACATACACACACTCCAAGTTCTTCTTTTGTTTTTTCATGAGTGTAAATATATCTTTTAAAATTGAACACGTCACAAGTCAAACTACAATAACACAAAGAAAACACATAAAAAGATCAGACAATCAGAACAACACTTAGAACACACGAAACATTGACTACAGAGAAAGAAATTACAAAATCAACCAATTCAAAGGTTTATATAAAAATAATAAAAATCTTTAACAACTTTTCAGGGCAAATATCTTATCCTGTTCCTGCTCTTTATCCAGTTCAGCTCAGGGTAGATCTGGTGTGTGTGTGTGAGAGAGAGAGAGAACAACATCCTGATTGGGAAATGACAGAACAAAACACACACACGCGCACACACGCAGTCTTTCTTAAGAACCACGTGATTCTGTAGAGTTCTGTAGATTTTAAACCCTGCAGCTCGGCTCTTCTCTCACCCAGAGCCCAAGTACACACTGGACCCCACAAATCCAGGCTACTTTGCTTTTATTTACATTTTATTTACATTTCAGTTTAGAGCAAAAACTTTAGAGCAATCTCATGAATGTAGAGGGAAAAAAAACTTCTTGACCTTCAGGTTCATCATTTGCTTCTGACTTTTAAAATTAATGTCAGATAAACAACCGTACAATGTATGATATGCAGTGAACTGCTTACACGACTGTTTGTGACCTAAAAAAAAAAAAAAGAGAGGAAAAAGGAAATAAGAGAGTTTGATGCTTTAGTACGTTTGCACTGAACACCTGCACAATGGCTCGAGGGAGGTTTTGATGCATTATTTATATTTTCACAAACATTTCTCATTCCTGATCTCTACCCGGACAGCAGACGAGGTCACTGAACAAACAATGTTATGTTTTGTGTATGTGTGTGTGTGTGTGTGAGGTCATGTAATATCAGTTACAACCAATGTAATATCAGTCCATAAATATAATAAACCACAACCATAATACAAATCTGCAGGTTTTAAAGTAAAAATCCCTGGACAACAGACAGCTACAACATTCACAGGGTCACAATGTTTGTGGGGTTATTAGATTAAAAACTGTAAGTTTGTATTAAGGTGGCACAGTGGTGTAGTGGTTAGCACTGTCACCTTGCGCCTCCACGGTCTGGTTCGGTTCCTAGCCAGGCTCGATTCCCATCTCTGTGTGCATGTTTGCATGTTCTCCCCAAGCTTGGTGGATTTCCTTCCACAGTCCAAAGACCTGCAGATTAGGATAATTGGCATTCCCAAATTGCCTGTAGCATGTGAACTGAGTGTGTGACTGCGTGTATGTGTGTGCCCTGCAGTGGATTGGCATCCTGTCCAGGGTGTACCCTGCCTCGTGCCCTAAGTCTCCTGGGATAGGCTTCAGGCCCCCCGTGACCCTGAATACAGGATAAAGTGGTATAAGTGAGTGAGGTTTGTATTACACCTGTGGTTTATTGTGAGCTGTTATCACATTGCCGAGGGTTACAGAAGAGCTTCTTATCTTCTCATCATCTTTATTCTTACTAAAACAGGAACAAATCTGATTCTGTTTTTTTCAACTCCTGTACTGGTTCTGAATGCAATACCTGCTGCCAGCCCTCAGTGTCCTGTCACCCCCCATCTGCCACTCTGAGACTGAAAACCTGGACACACCCCTACAGTATTATTTAGACAAGTTTGTTTGCCTGAGTTTCGTTTTATTATGATCTCACTACCAGGAGGGAAGTGGATGATTGAGGTTGATGTTCTATATTTATAATGATCACTGTGTCTTTAAGACTGCGGAGCTGGAGTATATGTGTATATGTGTGTGTGTGTGTGTGTGTGTGTGTGTGTGTGTGCAGCTGTGTCTCTTCTGCAGCTGTTTGTGGTTTTCCTGTCTGCAGATAATGATGACAATGATATTGGTTTTATTGTCCGCTGAAGCAAAGCAAGTCGACACCTGCAGAGTTTCAGCATCTGGCAGAAGTGTAGAGAGTTTTACGTTTCACAATTGAACTTTCACTACTGAAGGGATGGTGAAATAACCTCTAAATTTGAAAAACACCACCAGAATCGATTAATGATCATAGAACCTTGAAAAAAAAAAGTTCAGTTATCTCATTGTTTTAGAGACGCTGTCTCCCAAGAAGCCCAAGATTAGCTCAGAACACTAATCTTTCTTCCCTCATTCTACCTCACATCTGAAAGCATTAGGAACAAAAAAGAAATTTAAAGATGGAAGTTAACTATCTTACAATGTGTACATGAAACTTTTTAAAATAAATTTGACTTGACTGTGCAGTATGAATGTTATTATATTATTTATATTAATCATTCAGTGCAAAAGTTGTAATTCTTTAGAACAAAAATAAAACAAAATGATAAATATAAACTATTTCAAATTTATGAAAAATCTTAAAAACACATTTTGATAACAGTTTGGGAATCAGACTTTTGAGACAAGCTATAGTTTGTATTGATTCCGCTATTGTCCGCTTGGGGCGCTGTGGCGCGTTGCTGCATTTCTTCTACGATTACTAACATGAACACTTCCGGGTTCCGTTGTTTACTATCTTCTCGGTGTGTGTGTGAGACATTAAAACACCGTGAACAGCCTTTAATTTAACATTTTATCTTTGTTTGTAAGGTCTGTAATCACTGTAAATCATTCTGCAGGGAGAGTTTATGGCTCTTATCGTTGCGCGCGTGTGTTTAATGAGAGGAAAGTGCGCGCGCTGTTTCCAGTGTGCTGATTGTTCCAACAGGAAGAAGTGCTGAATAATGAAGGGGAGAAAGAATCGGGCTAAACGCGCTAAACACTCACACACACACTCTGCGGAGACACAGAACAGCACACAGACTGGTGAGTAGTGTGTATATACACACACACACACACACACACACACACACACTGAGGGAGTCGCTAATTGAACTTGACATGTGACTTTACTTATGCGACCCACTTTAAACTGTGCGTTAATTAGTGGGCGGGGCGTATTTAGGGTGTGGCTGTGGGAGACACTCGCTTGTCTCATGTCCAGCTACAGTGTCTCTTACGTGCTCTCTGCATATGTGTGTGTTGAGCTGCAGGCAGACTGAACACGCAGATCTGCCGGTTGTGTCATGGCCGGTTCTCAGCGAGGAAGCTGCGGCGGGCGTTTGGGTCACAGCCCGGCCCGGTCCCCTGGCCTTCATCAAACGAACACTCGACCCGGCGCTTCTGTTCGGACTTCCAGCAGCTGCTGGGCATGGCTGTTCGGCACGACTCATCACTCTCTCCCTACATCTGCTCCGACTGCCACGCCCAGTTTTACCAGTGTCACAGCATCCTGCAGGCCTTCAGACACCGGGTCAACTCAACACCCTCACTCAACACCAGCGCTGGGGGGTGAGTACACTCAGTACCCTCACTCTGCAACGTCAACGGGGATTGAGGGGGGGCGGGGTGAGCACACTCGACCCGTCACGCCTGGCAGTGCTCCTTCAGCTCCTTTATGTTTCCTCTCAGGTCCAGTTCAACATGGACGCCGTTCACAGACGAGTCAGATCAGTCCTGTAAGTGTTCAGCCTCCAGTTCTGCATATAAATAAATATACACAGATACACAGATACACACACACACACACACACACACACACACACACACACACACGCACAACTTTAACAAGAGAGTGCAGCTTACGAAGGGTTCAAACGTCACCTAGTGGTTGCCCTGATAACCCATCGGGCCGCAGTCGTGTGGTTTGCGTGTAACCGCGACCTCTCCCGTCTCCCGTAGCTCCTCCCATCATCTCCGACCCCCACTGTTTGCTGCGGCTAGTGTCGTGGACTCATGAGCACGCGGGGAGCTGCACTTTTTCTCCTGGCCTGCAGGAGGTGCTGGAGGAGCGGTGTGGAGGCGTGGCCAAGGTGGTATGGAGCTGCGGGGACGGACACTCCTACACCATGGACACTGGCGTGTGGGAGAGACACGGAGACGACGCGCACAACCACCTGCCGATCACAACCAGGAAAGAAAACTCCGCCCACCCCCATACGGAGGAGACGCGAAGCTCTGCCTACAGTCGCTTACATGCCGGAGAGCCGGACGGTGAGACGCAAACAAACCTGATGTGTTACTAGTTAACGTTCTTAATGAAGCAGTGAGGAGCGTCTCGGCACACAAACTCCTCACCGCCTTCTTCTCTTCATGTCCAGGAGTTCCACGAGGAGACCAGCTCCCATCACCTGCTCAGCGTGGAGAGGACAGCGACCTGTCGGACAGGTGAGCCCGCTGACACACACACACACACACACACGGCTGTGTTCGGTGTGTAACATTTGTCTATCTCTATCTCTCTATCTCTCTGCAGGAATTTCTCCAGTGAGGATGAGGAGGAGGTGAGGAAGAGCAGCGAGGAGGACGGCGCTCACGCTACTCCTGACACGATGTGAGACAAACACAGAGACACACCCGAGTACCTGTATATACATTTAGATCTTTAATCCAATCAGAGTGGAGGGAGCTGGGACTGATGTGCTCAGACTGTAACACAGAAAAACTTCTCATCTTCATCCCTGAGAATAGTATTTAAGAAGTTTTTTCCGATTTACAGAAATAAATGCTTGAAATTAGAAAATAAATTAAAAAAAATGTATGTATACATCTTTTTGCTCAAAAAAATTAAACCTTTATCAGATAAAGTCAGCTGGAATAAAGGAAATGTTCATCATTATTACACACGTACAAGATCAAAATCTATTATATAAATTTACTGATTTTAAGACTCAATTTCCACATTTTATTGGCAAATAATTTAGCTTGAATTAAAAAAAATAATAAATGCTTGGATAATCTGCTCATAGATGAAGACCATTTTTTTCTTGAATTTATTTGGGGGAAAAAACATTTAGAATTAAGCAACATCACACTCCAGGTCGTGCTGTTGTACTGAATATCAGCACGGCTGTGATATGGTCAGGACTAACTGTTATAAACAGGTATAACTGTATAAACAGTATTGATGTACTCCAAGTCATATAAAACGAGTTAAACTTATAGAGACGATGTGATCTGTAAAGCGTTCCTGTGTAACACGTTAATAACTCTTTAATATTGTTCTTTAACAGCTGTGTTACTCTAGTTTTAGTTTTATATTTATTTATTTATTATGACTTTATAGCATATGGCTGAGGATTGTACAGTACAGAGTGACAATTCCCCTTTTTTCAGCACAACCTCAGCAATAAATATAAAATAAAACTGAATTCTATTACATTTTAAGCAACTGTACAAACATGACTCAGTTTTTTAAAAAATAGGTTGCATAGGCAAATAAATAGCACAGAGTCAGAAGATTAAATGTTAATTTAAATTGTAAAAATTATCATAATCAGTAATCACAATAAAACATGCATTTTTAGTCCTACACTTTTGCTACATCATCCCCATACGCCAGGGGCAGCACAATTCACACGTTTTAACATTAATTATAACGTTCGTTCGACATGACGCATCAGAAACCTCCAAATGCACAGCGTCCACACACACCTCCGTCCACACACACCAGCAGGAACTTTATTATTTAATTTTATATTCCTCTTTTTATTATTCTATTCTTATTTCATATTCTTTACTTAAAATAATCTCATTTAAAATACTTTAAATCTTTAGGTCAAAGGTGTTAAAGCATTTCACTGCATATCATATCTGTGTATGTGACAAATTTTAATGTAGTTACCCGATCGACAGATTTTTCAAAAGGGTCAGTAAATGTTCTCTATGTGAGGGGAACCATGTAATCAGTAGGAGCTCTGTGAGTGTTTACATCTCACCGTGTGACCCCTGATCTAAGGAGCTTTGTGTGTGTGTGTGTGTGTGTGTGTGTGTGTACCTGTCCTCAGACTGAGCCCTAACAAGATGAGTAGTAAAGACGTGAAGAACCTGCAGCCTAAGGAGAGGAAGAAGCCCGGACCCAAACCTGGCTGGAAGAAGAAGATCAAATCAGAGCGGTACACGCACACACACACACACACACACACACACACACACACACACACACACACACACCATCTCTCTCTCTCTTTACACACACTATACAGTCACTGCATGCACACAAAGTATGTGTCTTGAATAATTGTGGAAAATGAACCAGTTGTCTCTGTGTGTGTGTGTGTGTGTGTGTGTGTGTGTGTGTGTGTTACAGAGAGGAGCTGCCCACCATCTATAAATGTCCCCATCAGGGATGTACGGCAGTGTACAGAGGAGTGGACGGCATGAAGGTCAAAACACACACACACACAAGTTAGCATAATTGTCACACACTCTTGCGTTAAAGTTGTTTGTGTTGGTGTTTTATACACACAGAACAGTAACACACACACACTA